>NW_023608172.1:0-31019 GCF_013339725.1 Rhipicephalus microplus | reverse complement strand
TGAGGGTGCATGGAATATATGTCCATGCAAGGCTATGCATTGCAGTCCTTACTGCATTAATTATGTACACGTACTGCAGGGCATGAAAGTGTATGCAGACACACGCTGACGAAATGACATTTTTTTGCTACCTACAAACGTGCACCGCACCAAATAAGACGCACGTGTTTGTATAGTCAGGGAACACCTCGTGAATAGTGATGAAATCACACAGCTCGCTTACAGTATAAACAAACACAATTGCGAACAATAAAATGCGACGCTGTTTAAAGAGGCGGACCCAGGTTACGAGGAGAATTATCACTATGGCATACACACTACGTGTCAAGCTTTTGCAAAATCTAAAGAGACTAAATACGGAAAGTTGCCTTTGTAAGTTAACATGACAGTACCAAATGGAGAAGCCACACGAGAGAACAATTCATCGTGGGCTAAAGAATGTGTTTTAAATATTATACACAGCTTTGCAAGATAATATTGCCACGTTCCATTTCCCAAGTTTTTGTTATCGTCCCAAAACACCACACGATTCTCAGCGCAAACCGCGCCTGCAGTTTTCGAGAGGGTTCCGGACTGTAGTAGATCATTTTGATAAGATCACGCCCACTGTGCGAATGGTACAGATTGTTCTGGAACGTACGCCGCCGCCAGCGATAGCGCTAGAACATTCGACGGCGGGAGTATAAATGCCGACGCGCTTCGCCGCTTGTCAGTTGTTGATCGAAGGCCGACGCTCCGTTCGCCGCTATCAGTCCGAGACTGCTATCTGTGCGAGACTGCTGCTGTAATTAGACTTTCCGTTTACTGGGCAAAGGTTCGCCCAAATAAACAGTTAAATCCCAACACGAAGTCTCCTGTCTTCGGCCACGTCACGACCCCGTGACATCTGGTGGAGGTGCTGCTTCGTTCATGTACCGCACGCCCCCGTCAAGCCGTGAACCCAGCCCACGTCGCGGAGAAGACACCGACGCCAACCAGGAGCAGCGAACAAGCCGCCGACAGCAAGGGCTACCACCGGAGTACGGGATTCTGGAAGACAAGGCGCGGAAGACCAAGGCCATGACCGCGACTGCAGCGACAATGACAACCGCCGCATCCCTGCCCACGATGGTCATGCATCAACCCAGGGAACCACCAATTTTCCATGGGTCATCGTTCGAAGACCCGGAGTCCTGGTTAGAAACTACGACCGTGTGGCCGCCCTCAACCACTGGGACAACGAAGAAAAGCTCCGGCGTGTGTACTTCTACCTGGAAGACACCGCAAGGACCTGGCTAGAGAATCGTGAGTCCACGCTCCGAACGTGGGATGTCTTCTACGGCGCATTTCTGCAAACGTTCGCGAGCGTCGCTCGCAAAGAAAGGGCCGCTGCTCAACTAGAGACCCGGGTTCAGCTACCGAATGAGAAGGTTAGAATTTTCCACAGAGGAGATGACCCGCCTATTTCGTCACGCTGACCCAGACATGCCTGAGGAGAAGAAAGTTCGTTTCCTCATGCGAGGGGTCAAACAGGAGCTCTTCGCGGGACTAATGAGGAATCCACCGAACACCGTCCAAGAATTTGTATCCGAGGCGACCACCATCGAAAAAACCCTTGACATGCGCAACAGACAGTATAATCGTCGCCTGACTCCAGAATGCGCTGCTGCTCAAACCAGTGACTCCGAAAACCTGCGTGAAACGATCCGAGCGATCGTGCGGGAAGAGCTGCGCAAACTGTTGCCATCAGCGCAACCTCAAGTGGATTCGATCGCCGACATTGTGCGAGAAGAAGTTCGGCAATCACTTCGAATTCCCCATACACCGCTGCCCGAGCCAGAAACTATAAGCTACGCTGCTGCAGTGCGCCACAACGCTCCTCCCCGTCCACGCCAAAACGCCGCCCCGTCGCACTTTCGTCGCCAGACACCACCGCCGCCACCACCCCCACCGACGACCTACCGTTCACCAGCGGGCCAGCGCAGTGCGCCGAGGAAAACCGACGTTTGGCGCACCACCCTGACCACCGCCACTGTGCTACCACTGCGGTGAGGCCGGGCACACTTACCGCCGTTGCCAGTACCGACAGATGGGACTGCGCGGCTTCGCCGTCGATGCACCACGTCCGCAGCCAGGGAGAACGACCACGTGACATCGCCGACTACCTGACAGGAACTCGGTGGACACCACGAAGCCCTTCGCGTTCGCCGTCGCCCAGCCGCCGCACGTCACCGCACCACCGACAGTACTCTGGCCCAACGCGGGGCCGGTCTCCTAGCCCGTATCCGGGAAACTAAGGGCAGCAACCGGTGGAGGTGCGGTTGCTGTGCGATGAACTACCGAAGATCCTCCGACGACGGCGACGCCGCGACGGAGCTTTCCGAACACAACGCCAACCAGGCAAAGCCCTGACGGCGAAAACTCACTTACTGAAGGTGGCCTGACGACGCAACATGGAAGCAGCGGAACAAGCCGACGCAGCCGTGACCCGACGCCACGCCCTAACTGTAATGCGAGACGGCGAACTAGCGACCTCGACGTTCTTATCGACGGCCACAGTGTGACCGCTCTCGTCGATACTGGAGCCGACTATTCTGTCATCAGTGGGTCGTTTGCCGCGAAGTTAAAGAAAGTTAGGACAGCTTGGAAAGGCCCTGAAATCCGCACAGCCGGAGGTCATCTCGTAACGCCTGCAGGAATCTGCACAGCGAGAGTCACCATTAACGGCCGTATTTATCCTACAGACTTCATAGTCCTACAGCGTTGCTCGAGAGATGTCATCCTTGGCATGGACTTCTTATGCCTCCATGGTGCTGTCATCAACCTGAAAACAAAGTCGATAACGTTATCCACAGAAGAAGCACTACCGCCGCGCACGCCGTCTGGACATCATGCCTTGAATGTGCTGGAAGAACAAGTCACCATTCCGCCTCGCTCAAGCGTCATTATTTCAGTCGGCGCTCCTGAATCACCTGACTTCAAAGGCATCGTTGAAGGCAGTCAGCATCTGTTGGTCACCCGAAATATTTGCGTCGCAAGAGGAATTGCAGAGCTGCGAGGAGGCAAAGCAACGGTTATGCTCACGAATTTCAGCAATGAGTACAAACATGTGAACAAAGGAACAACGGTCGCATACATCGAAGAAATTGTCGAAGCCACCAGTGCTTTCGCCCTCGCCGATTCTGCGGAACCTGCTCAGAGGAACCAAGCCCCTCCCATAGCTTTCGACGTCAATCTCAGACTTCCGAACGATAAGCAAGAACAGCTCAAGGCCCTGCTCCTGCAATACGAAGATTGCTTTTCGTCGTCATCGAAAATTCGGCAGACCCCAATCACGAAACATCGCGTCATAACCGAAGATAATGCCAGACCACTCCGTCAGAGTCCGTACACGGTTTCGACGCGAGAACGTGAGGCCATGAAGAGACAAGTTGATGAAATGCTGCGAGATGACATTATCCAGCCGTCCAAGAGCCCATGGGCATCCCCCGTGGTGTTAGTGAAGAAAAAGGATGGGACCCTACGTTTCTGCGTCGATTATCGCCGCCTGAACAAAATCACAAGAAAGGACGTGTATCCTCTCCCACGAATATACGACGCACTTGATCGGCTCCATAACGCCAAGTACTTTTCGTCAATGGACCTCAAGACTGGCTATTGGCAAATCGAAGTCGACGAAAGAGACCGAGAGAAGACGGCGTTTATAACACCGGACGGCCTCTTCGAGTTTAGGGTGATGCCCTTCGGCCTTTGCTCAGCGCCTGCAACTTTTCAACGTGTTATCGATACAGTACTGGCAAGATCGAAGTGGCAGACTTGCCTTGTGTACTTGGACGACGTCGTCGTGTTTTCCTCGAGTTTCGACGAGCATCTTCGGCGCCTTGAAGCTGTACTTCAAGCCATCAAGACTTCCGGACTCACACTGAAGCCAGAAAAGTGCAGATTTGCGTATGAAGAGCTCTTGTTTCTGGTGCACGTTATCAGCAATTCTGGAGTTCGTCCCGATCCACGGAAAACAGCCGCCATCGCCGACTTCCCGCCGCCCACTGACAAGAAAGCCGTGCGCCGATTTCTGGGCCTGTGCGCCTATTATAGGCGGTTCGTGAAAAACTTTGCCCGCATCGCCGATCCTCTCACTAACCTTACCAAGGCCGACGTGGAGTTCAAGTGGGAAACGCCACAGGAACACGCTTTCCAGGAGCTTAAACATTGCCTCCAGACGCCTCCGTTACTTGCCCATTTCGACGAATTCGCCGAGACAGAAATACATACTGACGCAAGCAGCGTAGATCTTGGCGCCGTTCTTGTGCAGAGGGCTGACGGACTTGAAAGGGTTATTAGTTACGCCAGCCGATCGCTATCCAAAGCAGAAGCAAATTATTCCACAACAGAAAAGAAGTGCCTCGCCATCATCTGGGCTACGTCAAAATTTCGCCCATACCTCTACGGCAGGCCCTTCAAAGTTGTGAGCGACCACCACGCCTTGCGTTGGCTAGCCACTTTGAAGGACCCTTCAGGTCGCCTCGCACGATGGAGCCTGAGACTTCAAGAATATGACATTACTGTCAATTACAAGTCCGCCAAAAAACACTCCGACGCCGACTGTCTCTCTCGTGCGCCTGTCGACCAACCGCTACCCGACGACCCGGATGACGACTACTTCTTGGGAACGATCACTACCGACGACTTCGCTGAACGACAGCGGGCCGACCCGAAACTTAAGGCCCTAATAGAATACCTCGAAGGCAGGACCGCCGAAGTCCCGAAAGTATTCAAGCGCGCACTTGCGTCGTTTTTTCTACGAAACGGTCTTCTACAAAAGAAAAACTTTTCAGCGCTTCGGGCTAAGTACCTCCTTGTGGTGCCTTCAGCTCTGCGACCAGAACTCCTGCAGGCCCTGCACGACGATCCGACGGCAGGGCACCTCGGTGTTTCTCGCACGCTCGCGAGGATACAAGAAAGGTACTACTGGCCGCGTCTTACCACCGACGTCACTCGTTATGTGAGGACATGCCGGGACTGTCAGCGACGCAAGACACCGCCGACAAGGCCAGCGGGACTTCTGCAGCCAATTGATCCACCTTGCCGACCTTTCCAGCAGATTGGTATGAACCTACTGGGGCCGTTCCCGACGTCGGCTTTCGGAAACAAGTGGATCGTGGTAGCTACCGACTACCTCACCCGCTACGCCGAGACAAAAGCCCTGTCACAAGGCAGTGCATCCGAGGTAGCTAAGTTCTTCGTCGAAAATATCGTCTTACGTCACGGCGCCCCGGAGGTCCTTATCACCGACAGAAGAACGGCATTCACTGCCGACTTAACTCAAGCGATCTTGGCATACAGCCAAACAAACCACCGCCGGACGACAGCGTACCACCCACAGACCAACGGCCTCACCGAGCGGCTTAACAAGACGATCGCCGACATGCTGTCAATGTACGTCGATGTCGAACACAAGACGTGGGACGCCATTCTTCCGTATGTGACCTTCGCATACAACACGGCGGTGCAGGAGACGACGCAGATATCTCCATACAAATTGGTCTACGGAAGGAGCCCGAAACGACGCTCGATGCCATGTTACCTAACGTCACCGACGAAGAAAACCTCGATGTGAGCGAGTACCTTCATCGCGCAGAAGAAGCCCGACAACTTGCGCGGCTCCGTATCAAGAATCAACAGACGACCGACAGCCACCGTTACAACCTTCGACGACGCTTCGTGGAATACCAGCCCGGTGAACGTGTTTGGGTGTGGACGCCGATACGCCGACGTGGACTAAGTGAAAAGCTTCTGCGACGGTACTTCGGACCGTACAGGGTGATTCGACGTCTCGGCCCACTTGATTACGAGGTTGTCCCCGACGGCATCACGAACTCTCAACGACGCCGATCGTGACCTGAAGTCGTCCATGTCGCACGCCTCAAGCCGTTTCATGCGCGTTAACAAACTGAAACAGTGTTTTTTTGTATTATTGTTGTATCGTAATTTATTCATTGTACTTTCTTGCATTATTATTGTACCTTCATCTTTAGTTAAAGCATCGAGACGATGCCTTTTTCAGAGGGGGGGCAATGCCACGTTCCATTTCCCAAGTTTTTGTTATCGTCCCAAAACACCACACGATTCTCAGCGCAAACCGCGCCTGCAGTTTTCGAGAGGGTTCCGGACTGTAGTAGATCATTTTGATAAGATCACGCCCACTGTGCGAATGGTACAGATTGTTCTGGAACGTACGCCGCCGCCAGCGATAGCGCTAGAACATTCGACGGCGGGAGTATAAATGCCGACGCGCATCGCCGCTTGTCAGTTGTTGATCGAAGGCCGACGCTCCGTTCGCCGCTATCAGTCCGAGACTGCTATCTGTGCGAGACTGCTGCTGTAATTAGACTTTCCGTTTACTGGGCACAGGTTCGCCCAAATAAACAGTTAAATCCCAACACGAAGTCTCCTGTCTTCGGCCACGTCACGACCCCGTGACAATATCGACAAGTTTTACTAGTCCAGGTGTGGGAGGTGTACGCCTGATAAAATGCGATGTTGCTTCAGAGCCTTTCTTTCGTAATATTGCAATTTTATTTAACTCTTTCAAACGCGGCACCGTAAATTTCTACTGGGTGCTCGAACACGGCAAGCAGGTCGCGGGGCAAAATCTTTGTAACATTTTATTACCGAAACAGCGATACTAGCAATGCTTGAGCTGCACTTGCTGTTTTCTAAATTGTAACCTCCTCAATCTCATCACTGTGATCAGGAAACAGAGAGGAAAAGTACAGCAGTAGTACGTAGAGAAATATTCAATTTCAAGCCCTTTAGCAATATCATCTAAACAAATTGCCAGTTCACTGTTGAATTCTCGATGGAAACAAACAGCTGATCAGGGACGCAAGCTTGGCTTGGCACTGGCTTGGCCGTTCATACAGAGCCAAAAGTCGCTGCAGGAAACTGGATTGCGGATCGTATTGAGACAAAATATTTTATACATTTTTGTTTTCTTTGTTTCATTTCTCTAATTGCTCTTGTGATGGCGTGGACCGCGCTTCGTGATCTCATGTACCGGCGCACTGTTTTTAAGTTTAGTATGGCGCACGATAATACATGATTGCGTGCTTTAATTTAAAAAGGTTCGCGAGTATGGCAGCAACACTGCAATGTCGGGAAGAGGCACGGGGAAGAGGATAGTAGTAGAACCAGTAGCAGCTGCATGCCCGGGTGGAGCGACTGATGCCCAGATGGAGGAATGTCAACCCGATGCCTTTTGTGTTGGCCGTTCTGGCAGTTCCGCCGACTTTATAGAAAGAGACGACCCCGTCGCTTGTCCTCTTCTCTTTTCCTTCGGGCATCAGCGACAACATTGACGGACGACGTGTTCGACTTCACCGTGCACGTGAGTATAGGTTGGTTTTTCATTCGAGTGAATTCTTGTTCAGATTTGCAACTTGTCGACTTCATCCTGATCACCTGTCACCGGCAATAAGTCACATACGTGTGATATTTAGGTGAAATAAATGATAATGCACATTTTCTGCTCCATTTGCGTGACTTAGCTACACCAGGACATGAGGTAAAGCCTTTGTCGCCTAGCCACTAGCAGGCAAGATCGATCACTCGCATCCTTCAGTTCACGAATCAACGCGCCTGCCTTAAAATTAGTAAGCTGCTCGCAAAGAAATCTTACCGAGGCAATTTTGTTTTCTGTGAACAATGCACCGTAGATTTGTCTTGAATAACAAAAAAAAACTTGAAAAATAAATGTCGCGACCTTTTAGAAAACGCCGTGTCTAAGAGCTAGACGCGGCATTTTGTAAAAGGCTCATTAAATTCAGTATGTTTTCGTAGTTTCTGCTTGAAATTATTATTGTCTATGAATTTCATGGCCCAATCTTTGCTTTGGCTGAAAATCTCGGCGGCAAAAACTTTGTTCAGTGTCCCTTTAAGGGCAGGTGTAGATGCCATCATTTCAGTCGCAAATCTTTTTGCTAGTCGGTCGGCTGGTTAACAATAAGGGTACTAACTAGAGTTCCAGATTTCATCAGCAACACATCGTCATGGCTTCATCAGATGCTGCATTATATACATTCTATCCTCGTTTTTAAATAGGTGTACCGTATGGTCCACTGTTACAGGAAACAAGCGAGCTCATGGACAGTGAGCCATGTGGTGCTAACTGGCAGCGAGGCTTGTGAATGGGACGCATGCGCATAGAATCGGGGTGCGCCCAGTTTTGTCTGCCATTTCTCCGCCTGTACGCATGACAGCATTGGAAAGCGCATCCGTATTTTAGCTGCGCAATTTATCTAGCCCAGTGCCTCCTGCTTCAGGGATTTCCTGTGAGCACAAAAAATGCATGATTTTAATCGTTGCTGCAGTGTTTTGCAAGTTGTCACCGTAAAGCACATCATATTTTTCGCATAATGCTCGCTGCAACTAGCAAGTTTCGATGACTCAAAATGCTGTTCAGGTCTGATGTAGCAAACATTTTAAGCTCGTCCTCGTGACCATGAAATATTGGTTTATTAAATAATGGAAGGCAGAGTTGGTATCAGTTGATTTACAGTGTGAAAATGAAAAGTGCGAAGGACCGTGCCTCGCAAGTAAGCCCCGAGAGCATGAGCAGAGAAGTAGCAGATGAGGATGCTCATGCGCTGCATTTCCAAATCTCACCAGCACTAATGCTTGACGGACTGCTGGCCACGCACTAGCGTGTTCTTTCTGAAACAGGACTTTGGCCCTGTAAGCAAGTTCTTGAAGGGCATAAGTAAAACGTAGAATGGGCCCCCTAAATGCACCCATCCTTGAACCATTGGGCTTATGAATTAGTGCCCTTTTCAAAATACAACTATTCTGAGCTATAAATTGTGACAGAACAGTGCACGAAGTTTAAAAATGGGAAAAAAGTCTTTAAATGTCCCCTTTATACATAGTGTTCTTGTGATGTCACTTCTGCCGTTGTCGCCCTCTCCCGCCATGCCCGGGTAACTCCCTGGGTACCTACGGCAGTTCACGTGCTGCAGTGCGGTTTGTTGGGGGCTCGTCATCTGTTGCTGTGAACGATGTGGAAGCATTGTGGTTTTTTGTTGTCTTACTTTAACGAGCTCATTGGATTAGGAAGGCCTCGCTCGTTCACTCGATACAAGACCAGATAATCAAGATGTGCGACACATATACCAGCCACGGCGTACACCGGCTGCCCGCCACAACCTATGAGGGCCTATTATCTTGCTTTCACTACAAATTGCCTGGCCCAAAAACAAGTGAAAGCTCAAAATCTCTCGAGCCGCAATTTTAAGAGTGGATGTGCGAAGCGCAGCTGCTCCCATCGAAAACTAGTCGTGCAGAGCTAGGCAAGTTTACAAGAGATATAATATTATGAATATATTGTCACGGCCTACGCCACCAAAGTAGCAATGCCCCCCCCCCCCCCCAAGTGTTTTAAACAGTGCTGATGTTGAGCTTGAGCCTCTTTGATTGCAATTTGTGGAAATAGTCGAGGAAAATATTATACAAGGCAGATAGCGACTTTGCGTGGTGTGTGCCGCGGTAATGCCAGTCATCACTTTATTTTTCGCGTATGCTTTAACACACTTTTCACTTTGTATTTTGCTTTTGTTGTACGCTAATGTACAGTGGAGTCACTGAACATGATAGAGACCGTGTATAGAATTAATTGACTAATTAAAAAAATCCTGACGCCCAACTTGAACCGATCGGCTATACTTCAAAGTGAACTAATATTGTTTCCCATTCTTTATAGTTTGTTTCAATGCAATACCAAATCTCCGCGATCGCCATCACGATTTTAACCGCCTTCCTCGCCATCATGATTTTAACTGCGGACAAGTTTGTATGTACAGTATCTTGGTAAGCTATATCTGTTTGCAGGTAAATACTTGGCTATGGCACTTACCCGTAATGAAGTTGCACCTGAAGATGCAAATATTGCAAAGTTTCTTCAAGTAGCTTTTGTTAATCTGCACCAGCCAAATACGCTGGTACTTTTAGGAAAATCGGAATGTGCGTTCTCAATTTCAGGTTATAACTTTCAGCGAAGAAACACCCTAAGCTCTGCTCCCTCTGCGTGGACTACTAAATCAACTTGCCTCACTAGCAGCTCATAATTTCTCAAACTTGCATCGTGAGGCAAAACTAAACGGGTGCAAGCACGAGGAGACAACATGGCAGTTGTAGGCGATAGATTCGGTTGGTGCCCGGGCATGTTGGTGGCGCATTTCGGAAGTGACGAAAAGGCGCTGCGAGATGCACGTGCACACTTTGTATAGTTGCTGTATTGGACAGCAAACTTTTTTTCTTATCTGAGCAGTTTTACCAAAGGAAGCTTCATCATATGGCGTGATAAATGAAGCGAATCCACAGGTTGAACCACATCATAGCCTCGCTGTGCTTTTGTACTTTTTTTAGCTCGCAAAATTTATTTGTACATATAAGTGACAACTTGCCAGTAATAAGGCAGCACTTGTTTCTTTACCATATGATCATCTCCGGTGTGCTGCTGCCTCAATATTTCAAATTCTAAGCATTTACACCATTGTATGCTAACTTTTCCTTCAAAGTGAGACAAGCCACATGTGTATCGTAGATCAAGAAGCATGCCAGTTTTACGTACTTGCAAGGTAAACATCAGAAATGCACAGTTGATCAAAAATACTAGTTTAATGGTGCATCTACATAGCAGAGCACCTGTGGCACCTCGGGAACAAGATAATGCCACATATGTTACAAGAGATAATTAAAAAAGACAGGGGACGTTCCGTGAACAAATAGAAACAAAAATAAAATGGCACGTGGCAGCGAGCGAAGGCGGCAAGGGGGGGGGGGGAGCCCGTGGGACTTCAGCGGATGAACGTAAGGTGTGTGTTTAATATGTGGAAGAAAAAAAAATTCAAAATTTTGGCGACTGAAATGAGGGTGACTTAGTGAGTGCGCTCATGACGAGAGTAAACACGGTTATTATTTTTTTTTTCAAATCTCTTTTGAAAGCCACAAAAAATCTGTATGTGGTGCAGCCTAACAGAAGGTCCGTGAAGGCAAATTATGAATTCGTCGTTGTACAAAGGCCTATTTTTTTTTTTCATGCGCACCATCCCCGCCGCGGTGGTCTAGTGGCTAAGGTACTCGGCTGCTGACCCGCAGGGCGCGGGTTCGAATCCCGGCTGCGGCGGCTGCATTTCCGATGGAGGCGGGAATGTTGTAGGCCCGTGTGCTCAGATTTAGGTGCACGTTAAAGAACCCCAGGTGGTCTAAATTTCCGGAGCCCTCCACTACGGCGTCTATCATAATCATATAGTGGTTTTGGGACGTTAAACCCCACATATCAATCAATCAATCATGCGCACCATAAATAGTGCTCAAAATTTAATTGCATATGTTGTTTTCATCCTCGCTGTATTCCGTGCTGTTTATGATGTAAAAAAAAAAGTAGCACGCTGAAGTGGTGCTGCTTTTGGGCAACAGTTGAAAATGGCGGGGTGCATGAATGCGGAATACTGCCGCTTACACTCAAATCACTCTTGTGGTCACCTCCCACTGTTTGCAGCATGTGTTGTGTATACACAGCTGCATATTTCCTAGCTAGAAAAATTTGATTTTAGGTGTTTCACGCCATTTTCCATGTAACTATTCCACAATTGCACACACTGATCAGCAGGCTTTCAATTGCGCTGAAGGACACAGGTGCCATAAAATTCATAGTCGATTCTTTCAAGAAACCGTATGTAAAGGCTGAAGCTTCATGCGTACATACACACACACATACCATATTGTTTTTTGTACTTTATGAAAGCTGCGAAGGTCTCATGTGCCTCCAAGCGTAACCTGTCTTATTTATTCTCCATCACCGCAAAAGTTTTGTGAGTTTCAAATAAAAGTACTTTGCGCATGGCCACTTTTGGGTAATTTTTTTGTGTAGGTGTTATTTGAGCAGCCTACAGTGTTTACTTTATAAGCCTGTATGTATATGTTGCATTATAAGGATGCAGAATGTGTGTAGCTGTACAATATAGATGAAGTGTAAAAATTAAGTGTGTCTATTGTAGTGTTCTTGCAACCAATCTTACCCCCGTATTCTAGAACGTCCCTCCACTCAACGCTTCACCTTCACTTGAGATGGCTGATGGGAGCGCCGTCTCTAAGCAGAGAAAATTGCTGCATGTCAGCAATAATCTGCTGTGATTCTCGAGTAGCGCAGCGTCGCTTTCAAACGAGCAGCGGCACAGTGCTCAACTCTGTCAAGTGAAGGGTGAAAGTCGAGTCGGGGAGCGTTTATGAATATGGGGGTTAGTTTTGTTGTCTTGTTAACCTGCCATTAACACTGGATTGATGCTACTTTGCTCTAGCTGTACAGTGCTCTCCAAGGCTCAAGGAGGCACCGCACGGGGAAGGCTCGGAGCAAACCATGCGTGAGTTTCCTTTCATTGTTACACTATGCACGTATTAAGTGATAGACTTTAATGTATGCTATTTGTATTGTGCAAGTTTTTGGGGACATACAACTTCCAACACTTATATGTTCTGACGAAAATCACGCAAGAATGAGAGAAGCTTGTGCAAAAATTATGCAAGAGTGTAAGAAGCTTTTGCAGAAGTCTGTGAAATGAAGTTTTGAAATTTTGTGGCAATGTGTCATTGTACAGTGGTCAACAGTCTTGCTCAGCATGCTTGACTGCAGGGCTCCCGGCTGCACAGGCGCATCTACGGAGTGCCTGATGCATGATGGGCCAAATGTCAGCCTGCACACTGGTGCCTCTTATCCCCGTTTGTCTGTTACATCAGTGTCTCTTGTAAAGGGGATCAACTGTGCTACCTTTTTTTTTTCGAATGTAATGAGTTCTTTTTCCAGATTATTGTTGTTTTAAGGTAGAGCCTCACATTTCTATCAAATACTGAAGATTCTATTTTTCCTTCTAGATGCTATGAAGTCACTCCTTGTGTTACAATAGAGTGAACACTGTTATGAGAAAAGCTACTTTATGGAGTTAACTCACTCCATATTGACTTAACACACAGAATTGGTGAAAACTACACTCCATTCCAGCTGCATTAGGAATAATATTCATTTGCATACTTCTGTTTCTTTTGTTTGTTTGTTGGCTGGAGGTTTGGAGTATAGGGTGGCCAGAGGGCACTGTGTAGTCTTTCTTCATCTTCCCAATTTTGTGAACATCAATTGATAGCCGTATGGGAAGCAGCCAGCATGCTGAAACAGCGGTGCAAGCATGCAAGATGTTCACCATTGCATGCAGTCAGTTGCTGTGAGCAACCTACTGCATACAATTAACTGCGAGTGGTGAACTAACGCTGCACTATGTGTGCCTCCTGGAAAGCTGCAATGGTAAAGTGCCACAATCGTATAGTAACATGGATAACATCGCAATTTGTTTGTTGAATAATTTTGCAACAGAATCAATGGAGTTTTGGATAAATTTGTGTATCTGCCTGGTTCATCAAAGCTACAGAGTCAAATGCGGTATATACTCGCGTATTATGTGTACTTTTTTTGTCAATCCGGTCATGTGCGAAGCTAGTAGGAATCGCTGGCCTAAAAGCTCAACTGGGAATATATGTTGCAGGCGCTGTCACAGCTGTCTCAAAGCGGATTGTCATTTGTTTGCTAAGCCTGTTCAAATGCCCCCATTTTCTTGAAGTTCTTCCGAACAGTGCTCACAAAAACCAGTTCCCACGACAGGGTTATACCAGAGAACATAAGTACTCTCCAATAATTGTCGGGAACCCAACGTAAAGTAAGATGCAGACAAGGAAGCGCGATGCCAACACAGTGCTGTGTGTGTCGCCCTTCATGTGTGTGTGTGTCCATTCCTTGTCCCAGTCTTCTATTGCGTTGTGTTCCCTCCGATATCTAACCAACACACCCAAGCTTCTATGCTAAGTCTTATTCAACGCACTCTTCTGCTGGCTCCCATACTGAATATTGCATGTCGAAGAACTCCACGCTGATGTGCTTAGCGGTAGCACGGTTTCAGTTTTCTTCGGTAAGCTTTATAACAGCAATCTGCCTCGTATATAATTATTGTAGCCTATCACAAGGAACGGTAAAAACGCAATGGCCAGATGGCGAAACCGAAAAAAAAAATGAGTGCGAAAACCTGCCTCATCTAGTTGATGTGACAGGTCCTTGCACGCGTTCAACATCTGTGCTGTGTCTCGGGAATACATTCTTGCCGTGGAAGAGGTGGGAAGATAGGAGGCAAACCTTTAGGCATTTCGGACTACACATAAACAGGTTTCAGTTTTCAAGTTCGATATTCTAGGGAAAGCATAAAAGTTCATGGAAGAAGGGACCTTGCACTCAGTCCATTTTGTGTAAGACTGCACTCGCCTGCTCGACAAGAGATGTGCCTGACCAGAGCATCATGAAGTCAAATGTGTCTGTGTGTGTGCTGGCAAGGTGGCTCGGGCTGGTTGGGGAGGGCAAAGTATGCGAGCAAAAAGTTTCTTGTAGTAAAGCAGGCTGGCTAATTATACTGGTGAGCAAATTATGTGAGGATGCAAATTGTGCGAGTAAATATGGTATGTACTCTTGTATGTTTCAGCTCTATTGCTACGGATCCTGCGGATCCAACTTGGCATCCGGCAGCAACAAAGAGAGGTTCTGCAGGAGGTGCGACAGCTGAAGCACAAGGTACGGCTCTTGTCCGTGCCTCAGCACGCCCAGCCAGCACAGCGCCCCTCTGACCTTCCCCGGCTGCCTGCTGGTACAATTGGAGAAGTGGAGGCAGCAGAGGCAGCTGTGCAGAGTAAAGCTGTGGCTGCGGCTTTGGTGTATATTTCTTGATTTTTAATATGCCTATGTAACATGCAGAAATTTAGTACTGCTTTAAGATACTGTGTTTCGGGAAACAAACTAGTCAGGTTATCTCATGAGCCACTGTACTACAGTCGAATATGAATAATTCGTACTCAAAGAGGCCAGAAAATTTGTTCAAATTAAAAGAAGTTCAAAATAATGAAAGTTACCGTAATTACTTGAATCTAACACGCACCTTTTTTCCGGTTAAGAGAGTTCATAAATCGCATGTGCGTTAGAATCGAGTACGAAAAAAAAATGAATATGGTCATTCTATTGCCATCGCCACTTACAAAATGGCCGCCCCCTACGTGCGTCGGCATGGCGCGTCGGTCATTTCTGCCTATGTGTTTCCCATGCGCGGCACTTCATACGTGTGCTGAGGAGTTCGTCATCTTGTAGTACATTAGCATCGACGGCATGGTAGGGCCGACTCCAAAAACTCGACGAGTGCACCACAATGCTGCTTCTAAAAGAAAAGTCGTCGCGTGTGCCGGAACGGACAGAAATCGGGCCGCATCGCGGTCATTCGGAGTTCCCGAAACGTGCGTGCGGGACTGGCGGAAACAAAAGCAGAATATTGTCGACAGCAAAGATTCACGCAAAGGCTTCAGTGGACCACAGCAGGGTCGGTTTCCACAAATTGAAGAGCTGCTCGGCGAGTATGTGATTAAGCAGTGAGCGGCACAGCGGCCCGTGACGACAGAACTGCTCCAAGTGCAGGCTATGCAGTTAGCCTTAGAAAAAGGGCTAATGCAGAGCCATTTTAAAGCGAGCAGGTGCTGGCTAACGAACTTTATGAAGAGAAAAGGCTTTTCCCTCCGAAGGCGAACGGGCATATGCCGGAAGTTGCCGGAGGAGTACGAAGAAAAGCTTCAGAGTCTTCAGAGGTTCCTCCTAAACTTGCGGCACAACAACGGCTACCTGCTTGGGCAAATCGGGAATGCCGATCACACGCCTCTTTACTTCGACATGCCTGGCACCACAACCGTCTAGGAGAAGGGGGCGAAGCAAGTTTGTGTACTGACATCGGGCCACGGTAAAACTAGAGTGACAGCAATGCTCTGTTGCACGTCAGATAGGCATAAGCTTCCCCCGTACTTCATATTTAAACGGAAGACGCTCTCAAAAAGAGTCGTTTTCGCGAGTGGTGTGATCAAGCGGGCCAACGAGAAAAAAGGGTGCGCGTTGCAACCGATGTCTTAGTTTTTTTTTTTTTTTGTCGTGGAAACCGGGCGCGCGTTACAATCGAGGGCGCGGTAGAATAGAGTAAATACGGTAAACGAGCGGAGGGCTCACCATGCAGTGATGCATGTGCATGGAGAAGTTTTATTCACAAATTACAGGACATCCGTCATTAATTAAAGTAGTCAATACATGTCTGTACACGTTGGCCTTGCAACGAGTCAACAAGTTTTGCGTGCAGTTTGCAAAGCATTTGTACTTCGGCTTCAGTATTCTCCTGGCAAAAGAAGTTGCGCGCGGCAATGTCCAGTGCTGACACTCTTCGAAGACAACTGTGTTTCCACTGTTACCATCTGCGCTGCAGCCGGAGCGTGGCCAGCACATGATGAGAATGGAGGAGCGTCTCCACCTGGAGAAAAGCAGATCGGCATTCGAGAGAGAAACACTCCGCGGCAGCTTTTTTTTTTTCTCTCTTCATGCGCGGTGTTGAAAGGAGAAGAGTCTCTACATAGCAGGAACGAAAAACAGGGAAGCGTGACACCGGCGCGTTGCAGATCGGCATGAGAGAGCCAACTCTCTGCGACAGCTTTTTTTCCCCTCTTTCTCTTCATGCGCAGTGTTAAGAGGAGAAGGGTCTCTACGTGGCAGGGACGGAAAAAGCCGAAGCGGGGCACAGGAATGTCGCAGATTGGCATTTGGCAAACATTCCACCGCAGTCTTTTCTTTCCTTTTCTTCATTTTCTTCTTCAAGCACAGCGATGAGGTGTCTGAAGTGCCACCGCAGGATTGGGCGGGGTGCTGAGAGCATTTTCGGAGCGCGGTATAGCTTTGATAGGACCACAGCGTCAGTTCGAATTAAGTGTGTTGGAATTAATGAGATTCGACTGTATTTACTATAGTCTGTGAAGTCCGAGTGAACTGTCCTAAGCTAGCAGACGATGTAGGCGGCATCGTGTGTTTGATGGGCAGTGACTAGCAATAGCCTGCTTAAAACAGACATTCAGTAATTTTGTTCATTTATCACCCTATTTCGTGTCCGCTGCGGCTCTCTCTACTTTGAGCTACAGTTCACCCTGCCTTGTGTTAGCCGATTTCTTACTTTTTTAAAAATCTAACATGCACCCAATTTCGCAGTGTGAAGAAAAATGCACCTTTGTTTATTGTGATGAGATTTCTATAGCGACATGCCTCTTTGTTGGCTATCACAGAAAAATATAAACAGCAAATGGTGCGACCATCTAGTGCGACCTTTATTTTTCTATCAGTTTCATCTATGACCAAGATTTGGTCGCTCTAAGGTTGCCTCTTAGTACGCCTTGATCATGTTCATTTATCTTGTTGTGCTCTGCTTACAATGCATTGATTAAAAACATGTCCAAGCTTCTTTTTGAATTCCACATATTTTATCGTTTTTCACCTGTAGAAGCTACTCCTGGTCAACATTCAGGCAAAGACATTGTAACCTCGAAGAAACGTGTATTGGAATTTGAGCACTGTACAAAGTAATTATACTATTTCATAGCTAGAATCAATATTTATTAAGGGTTATAACAGTGTTGTATTTGATTTCATAACAGCGAAACTGCATTCAGAGAAGGACTCTGAAAGGTTCTCACACTGAGTGTGAGAGGGCTGATGTGGAAACCATTTTAGGTCAAGTGAGTTGAAGTTAGCGTAAAAAAACAATGAAATGTTGTGATGCCCAAAAATTCAAGTTGTTGTTTTCAGTGTCCTCTTCTTGCAGATTTTTATCATGAAAACATTTCGATGTGCTGTTGCGTTTACCCCATCTATGCTTCTTGCATTTTTTTACAGCGCAAGCACCTCCTGCAGATTGGGGGACGTGGCCTCCGAGAAATTGGTGTGAATGCCATGAAGGCTGTATTGGCACATGACGTGCAAGTGCTGTACAGCCTTCATGGCAGAAAAGGGAAAAGGGCCTTTGTGAACCTGAGGCTCTGTAGATTAGTGACAGGTTAGACTTGTTCATTGTTTTATGTGTGTGTACCCTTGTGTATTCTCTGTACTGCAGTGCTTCATGTGTACTATGGTATTTCTGTTCTTGTATGCAGATGTCATCTGCCAAAAAGCAGGGTGCGACCAGGCGGAGGCCCTCAACTTTATTAAGAGGTGGCTGCCAGGGTCTGGTGATCGCTGTGGGGGCAGGAAGCGGCGCTTCAGAGAAGCATTTGTTGTGGAGCAGCCCGATGATCCCCACTCTCAGAGTGCAGATTATCGGCTGCTCGCGGCAGCTGGCTTCCTGCCCAGCCACAGCAGCCAGGGCCTTGACAGCACCACTGTCACTGTGCCCCCAACGCAACCTGACCTGCAGTAGAGCGGGCCTTTTTTAGTTGTGTATATATATTTTTCAATGTATACATTTTTTGTTGTACCAAATAAATAAAAAAAACAAAGAATAAATAGTCTGCAGACTGTCGGTGGTGCACTGTTCGGCTAGCTTATGCTGATTCGGAAGCACCATCACCATGTTTTAGTTACAAAAAAATGCTCTAAACTATGAATATTCTCGATTACCATGTGGGGGACATATGTGGGGATTGCAAGTGGGGGACATACGCTTTCAACATTTACTTCCTAACGACTTTTTTCGATCTGCTGTACCAAATACCAGTACCAAATAAGCACTCGCTATTGCAAAAGATAAATTGGTAAAAAAATAAACTACAGCTTCTAGTGTTAGCAAAGGGAATGAGGTATAAAAGATGAAATAGATCGAGTAACTGCTTTCAGTTCTCAGCATTCAATTTTCTGTTGCCCCAAGTATACAGGGCTGCAAAGCTACAAGAGCGGGTCATCGAGGCATATTGTTTAAATCTTCCGGTAAGAAAAATTCCCTACTAATAATGGTTACATAATGGCAAGCCAATCAGTAGCCAATATTCGTCGTGCAGGAAACATCGGTGTAATAACGGCATTTGATTGGCTGCAATGTGGCCCTGGATTGGTCCAATGTCGGTCGTACATCCGTAGCCAATATTCGTCGTGCAGCAAACATCGGCGTAAAAATGGCATGTGATTGGCTGAAATATGGCCCAATGTTGGCCGAACATTGGCAGCTTTGTCGGCAATACGATGGGCCTTCGTCGGCCCAATGTTGGTTGCATACTGGCTAAAACATCGGCAAAACGTCGGCCCATCATTGGCTTCAACGTCGGCCCGACATTGGAAGAAGTTGCACTTCCGACGTCGGCCCGACGTCGGTGCCGATGTTAGCCGATGTTGGTCCAAGATTGGTCCAACGGCGGCGTGCTGCCTGGGATGATGCGCTCTCTCTCAAGTCCTTGTCTCTTAGCACTCAATATGTCGTCCAGTTCCGTTTACCGACACGCCCCGAAAATGGGAGGGACATTGCGGATGTCGGGTGTTCACTCACAAGGCTGATGTTGATGTTCAACTGAAGTTCGGAGCTATGGCCGCTCATCAGCTAGCACTTTCATTTCGATATGATACCAAGAGATTTAACATATGGATAAGTAAATGAATATTTCAGTGCACAAGATATTCAGCCCATCAACCACGCTATTATTCAAGCATTAGTGTCGCTTTTAGGCACGCTTTGTTTTTATTTTCTTTCAAATGCAGCGTTTATTTCAAACCAAATTTGCTAACATTTTACATAGTGATGCCTCCTTAAACAGCGAATATAACGGGAGTCAACGGATCAAAAACAGCTACTTTTCAGATGAGTTCTGTTGTGCGGAGAGAAGCTCCACAGGCATATCCTGGTAAAGGATGACGCATTGGTTCAAGCCTCTGTATTGAACACAGCATGTGTCTTATGTTCTTTTTTAAATAGCAAAAGCGAAATCGTGCGGCTCCTGCACATCGTGGGAACCAAATTCATGCGAAAGAGTCCGCGAGTAGCAGCCTGTTCGGGATTTCTTGCTTGAAACCAAGGGTTACGTGTTCAATCTACGTGTTTATGTGAACTCAGTAGTTATGGTAGTCGACATACTGGAGCGGCGCTTCACTATTCCTTGTGTAGTCACTATTTTTTTACATTTTGCTCAAAGATGATAAACGCTGCTGCTTCAATTTAAAGCTCTGGCGTTGCTCTGTGACAGAATACTTTACTGTCGCGCAGAAAGTATGATTCCGGCTCATACTGTGATATGTATCTTTTGTGCACAATGTGATTTTTTGCTCTTGGTCAATGTTGCCAATGCCAGCGCCGGAAGTACTGCGACACATGCCCTTTAAATGTACGCGTTAAAGAGGTGCTGCAACACTTTTCTTAGTAGCCATAGAATGGCATCACTAAAGAAGCCTAATGACACGAATTAACCGCCTCGAAAATGTTCGAAGTCCGTTCAACGAGCAGGCTTACAAAGGTTTGTCACGCTCTGCAATTACATTATCTCTCTTCTTGCCCCCACGAAAGCGCTGGAAGCTAAGCAGGGAGGGATGGCATAAAAAATAAAATACGTCAAGAGCACCTCGTGACCTGTAGCACTTTTTTCCTTTTTTTTATTCGAATGCGCGGCTTTTAGGTGATTTGATTGATATGTGGGATTCAACGTCCCTAAACCACCATATGATTATGAGAGATGCTGTAGCGGAGGCTCCGGAAGTTTTGACCACCTGGGGTTCTTTAACGCGCTCTCAATTCTGAGCACAAGGGCCTACAACATTTCCGCCTCCATCGGAAATGGGCTTTCAAGTGAGAACACGCGTTGCCACGCGGACATTTCGCTGCCTTTTACGGCAGTTTTACTAACCACCACGAACGACATGCTGATACATGAATGGCTGATACATAACCTACGAAGCAGTGGCTTTTGAGCCAGGAGTGTCTTTTGTCGAGAGAAAAGAAGGCGAGTTTTAACTGACTACAGCAATTTATTTGAAACTCGAGGCCACGTGCTGTGCTACAGTATTTTGCTCGCGTGTTCTTCGGAGCCCCTACTACCCATCGGCAGCAATGTTCTCCGGTCCGTTTCAGCGTCTCCAGTTCGCTTCAGGGTATACAGAGTTTAATCTCCCTGTACCGGGGTTAACTGATATGAAGTTTAAACCACCTCTAACGCATACCTGCATACCACGGGCCAAGTTTTATGCAGATATCTTCTACACGTGACTCGTACAAAGGGTTTCATATTGTATGCGACAGAGAAGCGACGTTAATAATGGAATAAATACCGTGACGAGGGCTGAAACTCAAACAAAGGCTTGAGCCGTTTAACGAGGGCTTGAACGTAGGACCTGTATATAGCATTCGTCGCACGCTTACATCATCTTCAGTTAGCCATGGGGTGCTATTCTGGACACGGTCTAACTCCGCCGTATTGTCAAATTTCGTAATGGTGGTATTTTAAGCCAATCAGAGAGGTCGTAGCCACTAACATAGCCAATTAGCATTGATCAATGGCGAAATCTGACAACTTGGCGGAATTCGACAATGTCCAGAATAGCACCCATGGTCTATACAAAGCTGTAGAGATGACCACGAGGGGTCGAACGTAGGTTGCCGGACGTAGTGCCGTAGATAGTTAGTTAGATAGATAGATAGATAGATAGATAGATAGATAGATAGATAGATAGAAAGATAGATAGAAAGATAGATAGATAGATAGATAGATAGATAGATAGATAGATAGATAGATAGATAGATAGATAGATAGATAGATAGATAGAAATGGTCAAAAATCCACACTTATACTAATTGCACTATCGCGTTACGCACAATGTTTCGTTTCACCGTCACGGTTCGATTGATCCTTTCTAAAAACTAGCCGTGCAATCATCAATCTTTATCAGCGATTCTCTGAAGATCGGAAGATTCTCTGAAGATCGGAAGTGGGAAAGTCCTGTTGTAAAAGGAATTTCCCACTTCAGTGTTCTCGTTCTGATGATCCCGTCATTTCTCATTTCTTTCTGAGACTCAATGCCCCTCGTGATAGGTTTTGCTCTATGGTTTGATATTAATCGACAGTAACATCGATTTTTTGGGAACAAATATCGAGCTTCCTCGGCCGTAAATAGCCAAAGACTGCAAAACTCCAAAGTAAAGAAACGAATAGCAAGTAACAGAAGCGAAATGCACTCGATTTATACTAAGCGATCAGATACTTCTGCCGCAAATGCCACCAGTAACGCCCATGTGCAGTTTCAAATCACGTGACTAGAGATAATTATCGCGCTACAGTTCTCTGCGATGCACGTCGACAACTTACTTAGGACGGGCAAAAGCAAGCTTAGCTCGGCAATCTGGTTCGTTGTACGAGTGCGCTCTAAACGCTGAGGTTTCTTAATTCGATTTCAACCGGGAAAAGAATGATGTATGAAGAGCTTCTGTTACATACGTGGATTCCTCCGAAAATAATGAAACATGCCGCTTTACGGCTAAGTCGAAACGCTGTTGCAGGCTCCCGAGTGGCACGTTTTAAGCTCAATTCAGTCGTGGGCGTGGCACTTCTTGGTGGTTTTCAAGAGCAGAATGCGCTCCGTGCACGCTCATGTCCTCTTGAACGAGACGTTTCTTGCAACCGTAGCAAGCGATCGATAAACACGATCGTTGAAACAACATACGAATGTAGAGAGCGACCGAGGTTTTTGGTAAGCACTACATAAAGCAAAGAGATAGTTTGCCTTGTGTTGCTAAATTTGCTTTGTACAATACCAAACACACCACTGTTACTTCGAGAAGTCACTTGATAATCAAAAGGACATATACAGCAATAGAAACAGTTGGTGGTCAAGACGCAGATGTGTAGTTCCCACAACTAGTCTTTTTGTTTTCACTAAATTTTACGCGTCCTGTTGCGGCCTATGTGCTTAATCACTACTGAATATCGGCACAAAGGAGGATGCATTTGGCTATATGTAGTTGGTGGATGTTTGAAGCTTTTTGTTTCACTGTGTACTTTCAAACTAGTGCACGATGTGAAATTCTGGTGACCAAATTCGCGAATTACTCATTTCATGTTTCTTTATTTATTTACCATACCTTACAGGCTCTTCTTAGAGCCTGTAAGGTATGGAAAAGGGGGCATATGCAATAGAGTAAGAAGGGAATATGCAGTAAAACAAAAAGAGAACAAGGAGAACCTATACACTTGAACCATACAAATTGGATACGGCTTAACAACGGCACTGATAACTAAGGCATTGATTACGCAGAAAATTTTAAACAAATGGAAATGTAGGTGGCGTTGAAGTGAGGCCAGGACGGGAGTACTGCGAACCAAGACATATCGGGCCAAATACGAAGGGGTAGACACAGTATGCAGTGCGTGTGGAGAGGAAGAAGAAACTGCCGAACACTTGATAATGTTCTGTAAAGGGCTTCACCCTATAGTTCAGGATGATGGCGCAGAGTTTTTCAAAGCACTGGGGTTTAGGGACCGGGAGGGCAAAATAAACTTTAGGCGGGTAGACTTAACTAGAAGGAAGTTATCTGATTGGTGGCTAAAGTCAAGGCACGAGTGGAAATTAAACTTTCTACTGCAAAGTACGAATCCTCAAACTCACTTTTTAAGGAAAATAAATAAATATAGTTTTTGGTTCATTAGGTATTACGGCTTGGTGGCGCTAGCCACCGCCCGATCTAAAGGGTACAGCCATATCCATCCATCCATCCATCCAGCGTAGTGAGAGCAGTTGCTCTCGGAACACTTAGCTGCCATATACTGGAACTACCACATCAGGAAGCTCAATCCACCGTGAAATTGCCTGTGGCAAAGCGGATATGTTAAATGCGTGTGTTCTGCCAAACAGACGCATAAAGCTGTGCTTATTTTGCGTACGCGCTGACCTGCAATCTGGTGTATGCATATGGAAAGAAGATGCCTTCATACAATAGATATACTGGTGAAGCAACGTAAGAAGGGCTGTCTTACAGAGAATTTCTATTGACTGTAAAAGAATATCGTGTTTTTTTAAAGAAATACATATATGACGTTGGTAGTTCTGAGTGATAAAGCGGGCTGCTGTGTTTTGAATAACTTCGATCGTCTGTGGTAAATAGAGTTTATGGGAGACCAAACTGGTGAGGCATATTCTTAATGTGGACGTACAAATGTTAAGCTACTTTTCAGATGCTCAATACGGAGTTATGAAGATTTTGACGCAAGTAACCAAATCTTTTGTATGACTTATAGTAAATGGAAGGTAAGTGGGAGGGCCATGAAAGCATGGAGTCAATAATAAACACTAAATATTTGTATGAAGTGGTTTGAGAGACTTCACTGCGGGTAATTTTTTATGAAACGGTTGAAATGGAGTGTTTTCTTGAAACAGACAATATTTTACAGTTTGTTGTATTCAAACTCATTAACCACTTAGAACATCAACTGCTAACAAGCTCTAAGTCATCCTGAAGTGTGACATGATCTGTGGAAGATGGTATAGATTGATAAATTACGCCGTCATTTTCGTATGCAAAATAAAATGTTAGTCAGCAGATCATATATAAAAATTCGGAAGAATTGAGGGCCAAGGATGCTATCTTGGGAAATTTCTGAACTGACTCCTGCAGGATCTCAATGAAAACCATTTCGGATGGCGAGCTGTCCACGAAATGAAAGAAAATTCAACAAGCAGTCAGAATTATATTGTGACGTGTCATGTAATGGCAAATGACCCGACAGGCAGTCACAAGTAAAAGGTCTTGAAGAGGTAAAAAGGGAAAAAAGATAAATCACACAAACTTAATCCACGAATAGCCAGTTTGACACAATAGATAGAACTAATTGTGAACCATTTTGTTGAAGCACTCCTTTCCAGGCGTATAAAAAAGATTACATCGTTTTTTATGGCGAATGTGCTAAAGAAAAACGACGATTGCAGTGTTTTTATGCGAGCGCACAGCGGAAAACTGCGGCACCCTTGTTGTTATCTCAAAAAAGTTTTCCCTTTAAAACTATCGTTCGCGACCATTGCATCAATGCAAGAAGTTTGAAGCTATGTCGTAGTTCAAGTTTTCTTCTTTCGCCAACACTCTTTTTGCAAAGAGGAGTTAAAAACTGCTTCAAAAAAACGAAACAAGATTGGAAAATGTTCACTCGCTGTTCAATTGAAGCCTAAGTCATGCCTAATTGATGCACTCACCATGTTACGCACATATATTATCGGCTTTGACGACTTATAGCTTCGGCATTCTTTACCGATTTTCTTGGCACTGTGGCGTTTTTTTCTTGTTCAAAAGCTTTATGTTTTATCGAATATATTGACGTGACAGATAGCTTTAACAAGCAAGATGTGATCCCATTCATTCACATCATTTACCACAATCTGAGGCGCATCAAGTCAAAGCACAGACGGCTTCGTCAGCATGTTGGTATGATTCCTAAACATTCGCCGTTGTGTGCCCTTGCTAGCAATCATAGATAGTAAAGGTGATACGCCAAAAAAATCACAAAAAGGCTTTTGCCTCTGTGTCATTGAAATGGTCTACGAGATTTCTCCCATACATTTAACAAAAGGGCCGACTTGTCAACAACAGGCTCAGAGAGCACTCGACGTCGTTGAAGGCCCTAAGCAGCGATGGAAATAAAGGGAATGTGTTTGTCGAAGAATCAGTGGTCACAAGCCCAAAAAGAGCTGGTTCGGAAGGAAAAATCTGGAGGTGGGCTTGATTACCAGTGGCGCCAGTGGGTTTATGAGTTCGCCGTTGGACAATGTGAGAGCGAAGGCGTTTAGGTTGATCATAAATAGAGTTAAGAGTGCGGACACAAGAGGCAAATCAGTTACCCGTTTTGGGCGCCTGGATCGTTTTTCTTGCGTCGGTGCCTCCAACCTACGTCCTTTCATCATGAATCCATCCAAACTATTTTTGATGAAAAAGTACCACCTGCGAATTTTCTTGGGGGTTCATCTCTTGTTGCTTCGCTATAATTTATACCGTTTCCTACTGATGTTTCCTACCATATCACTCAATATATGCCAGTTTAACGCAGAAAAGCCAGCGATAAGATTTCGTCCTCTGATTCATTACTTAAAATTTGAGTGATTAGTGTTTTTCATTCTCAGAGAATGGTTTGCAAATTCGGAAGCATTTTTATTGCTTAATATATTTTATCGCATTGGGAAAATGTGCTACTCGGATGGGACACGAAAACCTATGCCTCATAAAGACGTATGTTTCATAAAATATATACTCCCATTGGTGAAAGACAAAAGATGATAAGCACAGGAGCACCGAAAGCAGCGCATTTTTGGCAAAAAGAATCGTGCAGGGTGACGGCGAAAAAGAGAAAAGAGAAAAAAAGCCAGAACTTAGCTCGCAAATGGGCGGAAGTGATAATTACTAGACTACGATGCTGAGTTTCTCCACTGAACTTTCACCTTGAAACGGGGTTTATTGGCGGTGTTTATTGGGAAATCAGGAGAGAATACAATAACATCATCAAGGTAACATAAGCATATCTGCCATTTAAGGCCACGTAAAATGCTGTCCATCATTCGTTCAAACGTTGTAGGTGTATTGCACAGACTGAATGGCATAACCGCGAATTCGTATAGGCCATCGGGTGTAACGAATGCTGTTTTGGGACAGTCACACTCTGCCATCGGAACCTGCCAGTAACCTGAACGTAAGTCCAGTGACGAAAAGAATTCAGCACTTTGTAGGCAATCAATAGCATCGTCGATGTGGAGAAGAGGGTATACATCTTTTCAAGTAATTTTGTTCAGTCGCCGGTCGTCGACACAAAATTCTATTGAACCGTCTGTTTTCTTCACTAGCACAACAGGTGAAGACCAGGGGCCAGAAGATGGCTTGATGACACCGCGCTGAAGCATATCGTCCACCTGCTCTGCAATTACACTTCGTTCCTTGGGTGATACGCGGTAGGGGCGTTGCCGCAAAGGAGGGTGCGTTCCAGTGTAGATTGTGTGAGCGACGGTGTTAGTTTGAATCCCGGAATTCCGGAATTCAAGCAGAAGGGTTATTAGCCGGTCCTCTTGGTCCAGAGAAAGCTTGCTGTCGGTGGAAAGATTGAAGATATCCGAGAAGTAGTCATCCCACCTAAAAAGAGGAGTAACAGCGTCCAGTTGGAGTTGCTGGCCAGGGTCGTGAAACAATAGGCACAATAACGTTGTCATCAACAGGAAGAACATAGCTCAGGGTTTTGTGAGCTCTTAAGGTCAGAGGGCATGAGCTGGGATTGCAAACGACAATTCCGGAAGTATATTGGGGAGGTGGCGGAACGGCGTATGGCAGAGACGTGTCGTGGCGGCGACTGACAACGTCAGATGGGGAGGACACGATGGTAGATCTGGGCAATTCAGTGCCATTGACGGGGACAACGACAGCACTAAGAGGAGGAGCCTAAATGTCAGAAGCACCAAGAAGCTTGCCAAGGTGAGTGCGCTCATTGTCGGTAGATGGCCCATCAGAAAACACGAAACATTTCACCTGAGTGCGAGCGCAGTCAATTACAGCGTGGTGGCGCGACAAAAAATCCCATCCAAGTATCACGTCAGGGGAACAAGTGGTCAAAACGAGAACCTCGATGTGGTACAGGACGTCTTGAATGATTATTCTCGCCGTACGTGCTCCAACTGGTCGAATTGGTTGCGCGCTCACGGTATTCAGCAAAACGTCGGAAGGCGTCGTCGTTACTTTTCGTATCAAACGGCAGAGTTTTAAAGACGATAGTCTTGCTTGGTGACCTTCGACGCAAAAATTTTGCTGTCTGTCTGCCTGTCTGTCTGTCTGCCTGTACATTTGTCTGTTTGTCCACTCTTAATTGCCATGGGTACTTGAAATAGCTGACCCATCCACAGCGCCCACCAATGCTGCTCGAGACTCAGCGTTCATACTTGTACAATTGTCAATTAAAAGCATATATTGCGCATGTCTGGGGCACCACAACAACCCGTATATATTCTACACGTGCGTCTTTCGCTAGAAAAAACATGCATAAGTAATTTTAAGGACCATAGCACGTATCACGCTGCGCTGACCAGGCAATGCTTGCATTAAAAGGCGAGTGTTTCCAACGCTTTGCTAAGACGAGACGGTGGTGGCTCCTTCCCTTCACCTTGCGTTGTACACCTTATTACCTCTGAGACGGGCACGCACACTCGTCTCAAAGCCACACACTTCGTTTTCCAAGAAAACTGCCAGATGGCGCTCATGTCTCACGTGTGACGTGACTTGATGCGCTCGTTCGCCTCCACTACATCCTCGAGGCACTCTAGCGCAGCGCCTCCACAATAACATTAACCAATTTTCTTGCACAGAACACCAAATGTTTTGTTCAGTCTCTCCACACGCACTACTATTGTCTTTCGACGACATTTGCAGATTACGTGCAGATACGGGGACATTTTTTGACTCATTACAGATACGGCGGCACCAGTGTCAACAAGCGCAAGAATTTGTAGACCTTCAACAAAGACTTCTAAAACGTTTGT
The DNA here is from genome assembly GCF_013339725.1 of Rhipicephalus microplus. NCBI lineage: Eukaryota > Metazoa > Arthropoda > Arachnida > Ixodida > Ixodidae > Rhipicephalus > Rhipicephalus microplus. The sequence continues at coordinate 2,653 of NW_023608172.1, read as the reverse complement.
GGGAGACGAGCGAGGACTTCTACATTGGGATGACTTCCCAGCTCATGCCTCCGGGGCGACGGCAGTCAGTTTTCCGTCTCTACGGGTTTCCATCAGCGACGCAGAGGGACGGAGAACGGTAGCGGTGTGGCGAGGATGAGCGACTGGGACCGAATGGTTGGTAGTCGGCAGCAGGGTGGTGGTCTAGCTCGGTTGGTGACGGGTCGCGTTCCACTGATTGTCGGTCGCATTGAGGGGACAGTTCTCGTTGCGCATTGTACGGGGCCGGGAAAGAGTAGTCAGAGTACCTCGAAGCTTCATCCGGGCCCATTGCGAAGCGCCGGTGACAGAAGCACGCCACGTGACCTGGATATCCGCATGCGTAACAGATGGGGCGATTGTCAACTCTGCACCAAGGGTTTCCGTTATAGAGCTGCTGGGTTGCTGGAAATGGCGTCGTTGGTACTCGTACAGGCTGGAGGGTCGGCCCAAGTGGTGGTCCTGGCGGAGTAGCGGCAACAGCAGCGTAAGTCAATGGTGCAGCGGCAGGTGTTGTCTGAAAGACGGACGGCACTGCACCAGAGACCTGCGCCTATATTACCTGCCTGATGGCGGGTGCGAGACCTTCAGAATGGGGTTCTGTTGCTGGTAGATACGACAGGTACGAAAGTTGTCGAGCCACCTCCTCGTGCACATATCGTTTGATTTCTGACATTATTGTGTTGTGGTCTCCACCGAGGGTCAATGCCATGAGAGTTTCGTCGGTAGCCACTGGCCACTGTGTCATGACCCGTTGTTTGCGCAACTCCTCGAAGCTTTTGCAAAGAGTGGCGAGTTCGAATACGGTAGGCGGGCCCTTGGCCAGCAGTACCCGGAAGGCGTCGTCGTCTATTTTCTTCAAGTTATGTTTGATCTTGCCTGCTTCTATTATCGCAGGGTCAAGGCACTTGCACAAGTCGAGCACATCCTCTATGTAGCTTGTGAAGCCTTCCCCCTGAAGCTGTGCGCGTCCCCTAGGCGCTGTTCGGCACGAAACTTGCGTGCCTCGGGGCGACCAAACACATCGGTAATGCGTAGCTTAAAAGCACCCCAAGTGGCGAATTGCGAGTGGTGGTTTTGTTAAACAAAAGACTCGCTACCCCTTTTAGGTAGAAGGGTACATATTGCAGCTTGAAAGGGTCATCCCAATTGTTGCTTGTGCCAACCTTTTTAAATGTCAACAGCCAATCTTCTACGTCTTGCTCATCGGTACCGTCGAAAAAAGGTGGATCGCGCGCGCGTAGCGCAGTGAAACAGTGACCATTGTAGGCTGGGTCGTACATTGCTGGGTGTTCTCTTCAACCACTTCGGGGATGGCAGGTAGTTTCCTCTTGCGGAGTTTCAGGTTAAGTTACCCCACACCTCGAACCCTCTGAAACGGGGTTTATTGGCATAAGTAGTACTTGCACAGGCAGGTCGATTGAATACGGAAGCGGCGGCAGTACCGACACAGGAATGACAGCGCTCAGGGTTCGCCTCCACTACATCCTCGAGGCACTCTAGCGCAGCGCCTCCACAATAACATTAACCAATTTTCTTGCACAGAACACCAAATGTTTTGTTCAGTCTCTCCACACGCACTACTATTGTCTTTCGACGACATTTGCAGATACGTGCAGATACGGGACATTTTTTGACTCATTACAGATACGGCGGCACCAGTGTCAACAAGCGCAAGAATTTGTAGACCTTCACAAAGACTTCTAAAACGTTTTGTGGGAGACGAGCGAGGACTTCTACATTGGGATGACTTCCAGCTCATGCCTCCGGGCGACGGCAGTCAGTTTTCCGTCTCTACGGGTTTCCATCAGCGACGCAGAGGGACGGAGAACGGTAGCGGTGTGGCGAGGATGAGCGACTGGGACCGAATGGTTGGTAGTCGGCAGCAGGGTGGTGGTCTAGCTCGGTTGGTGACGGGTCGCGTTCCACTGATTGTCGGTCGCATTGAGGGGACAGTTCTCGTTGCGCATTGTACGGGGCCGGGAAAGAGTAGTCAGAGTACCTCGAAGCTTCATCCGGGCCCATTGCGAAGCGCCGGTGACAGAAGCACGCCACGTGACCTGGATATCCGCATGCGTAACAGATGGGGCGATTGTCAACTCTGCACCAAGGGTTTCCGTTATAGAGCTGCTGGGTTGCTGGAAATGGCGTCGTTGGTACTCGTACAGGCTGGAGGGTCGGCCCAAGTGGTGGTCCTGGCGGAGTAGCGGCAACAGCAGCGTAAGTCAATGGTGCAGCGGCAGGTGTTGTCTGAAAGACGGACGGCACTGCACCAGAGACCTGCGCCTATATTACCTGCCTGATGGCGGTGCGAGACCTTCAGAATGGGGTTCTGTTGCTGGTAGATACGACAGGTACGAAAGTTGTCGAGCCACCTCCTCGTGCACATATCGTTTGATTTCTGACATTATTGTGTTGTGGTCTCCACCGAGGGTCATGCCATGAGAGTTTCGTCGGTAGCCACTGGCCACTGTGTCATGACCCGTTGTTTGCGCAACTCCTCGAAGCTTTTGCAAAGAGTGGCGAGTTCGAATACGGTAGGCGGGCCCTTGGCCAGCAGTACCCGGAAGGCGTCGTCGTCTATTTTCTTCAAGTTATGTTTGATCTTGCCTGCTTCTATTATCGCAGGGTCAAG
>NW_023608171.1:0-27629 GCF_013339725.1 Rhipicephalus microplus | reverse complement strand
TTCGACCACTTGGGGTTCTTTAACGTACACCCAAATCTGAGCACACGTGCCTACAGCATTTCTGCCTCCATCGGAAATGGAGTCGGGATTTGATACCGCGACCTGCGGGTCAGCAGCCGAATTTCTGGTACTCTTGCTCCCCTATATGTGTGCAGTTCGGTTATAGTTATCTGGCTTGCACAGATTTTTAATGGCACCTGCCTTGTCCTGCTTGCTTTCATGGTGATTTTAACCTTCATAAGTTGCATAGGTTTAACTCTCAAAATTGTTCAAGATGCCAATTTTGTGCACAAACTGTATAGTATAAAGGCAGCAGATGTACATGCACACACTATTAAATGAACATTGAGAGCTTTCACTTGCAGTTCCTAAAGTTTTACTGTGCAGTAAGCGTTTAAATCATAATTTCATAAGGACATATTATTCGATTATCTCTATCATTGAAAATCGTGACAACCTAGTTATTTTCACTGTGATAAGCATGCTGTTTTTTTTGATGTGGCAGAACTAATTTATACACTCATTCCTTCTATTATTCACATATGCATAACATGAAGGATTGTGTGCCTTAAATTTTTAGTTTCATTTTGCGTGTTATATTTCTTTTGCATGTAAACTATTGTGCTAACATGTGTCTCTGACATTATTTGTGCCAATTATTTTCATTTCCAGGTGCCTATGAAGGACACATAAGTTCTATCGCAGTGACCTTCGAAATTTACAGTGGTGCCGGAGCCTCAAGCAGCATTTCGCCGATCTCCACAAGGCATTCATGAGATAAACACAGCGCCACACTTTCACAGTGCTATGACTATTATTTATGTTTAAACATTTCGTTCTAAAATTGCTGTTACATTGTGCCACCATCCTGTGGCTTAGGTGGAGCTCGTGAAATTGCGGTGCAGTCACCTCATTTGTGTACGATCAACACTGCAATGTCACTATTCACAGCTGGAGCATACAGACAAATAAAAAAACATATTGATTGTAGCAGGGCTGATGTGTATATTAATGCTTCTCTATTGATAATAATAACTTTATAAGTTCTTTAAGTATTGCATAGAACACTGCATTAATGTGTTGCAATGTAACCACCATGTATGATCGCTAGCATGTTAATTTAGTAGTTTTGTAATGTATTTTATTTAAAAGGTAATTTTGCTTCCACATCATGACAATTAGTAAGATGCCGATGATTTAATCCCTCATCATGCACATTTAAGAAATATTGTGATTTGTACACAGTATTGCATGTACTCAAGATGTGGACGTCTATTCAATTTACACATTATATTGCTTTGCACTAGATTCAGACGTAACATGCACACATTTCAGTAATTTCCGCATGATACGTCTTTCCATAAGATGCGGAGTCCGCATCATACGTCTTATGCGGAGTCCGCATCATACGTCTTCTACATTCCAATAATTCTGTATGTGAGGTCTCCGCATCTTAGGGAACGTTTCAGTAGGGGTTGTACAGATGGTAACCTCTGTTGTGCCTGAGCTGAGGCTTAAACACACAATGGTCATTCACCAACCCGGTTTTGTTCTCACACTCAGCGTTCCATTCCTTTCAGGTGGATTCCTAACGGTCAAGAATTAAGGTGGCCCGTGAATTTGTGCTGAAAATTCAACAAATTCCTGCGTTCAAACAGTCGGTACAAGTATTTTTCCGCACGATTTACCTGCACACGCCCTCTTCAGCGTTATGATCTTTCGCTACCACGTGACACTGCGCGATTGTACCAGAAGGTTTCATTGCACAGAAAAAGGACCACGCCACAAGAAAAAAAAGTCATTGTCACTTATGTCTTCGCGCAAGACAAATTGAAGACAAGAGCCTTCCTTTTTTTTCTCACATTGTGGGTTACTTCTGCACCGCCATTCAAAAGCTTTCTTCACCAAATTTGCTTTTGCAGTGTATCCGAGATTAGCGGCACTACGCGCTGTCAGTATACTTGGGAGATATTTGTTCTATTATACGAAAAATTTTGTTATTGTTTATGCAGCAAAACTTCTAGCTTTTGGCTGTAAGATGAAAAGCAAGGTTTCTGCTGTTTGCTTTATTGCGATACTGAAAACACAGTACGCGAAAACGTCATTATAGATTTTTGAATCTTCTCTATGGCACGTACTAGTGAAAAAAGGCCTGAGGCAGAGTTACGTTCCGTTTGGTTCTTTCCACTCGCCTCTCGCTTGTTGCGCGACATTTGCTGCTGCCGCCAAGGAAGCCGAAGACGAGAACTTTTCATCTGCTGGCACCTTGAGGAAATGACCGCTCCGACATCATCTGGATATAGAGACGTTTATTCGTTTCTCTTCTCTCCTCACTGTCCCTGCACCCCTGGTTTTATCCCCTGTCCCCCCATTCAACCACTCTTATAGTCCAATCAAAACGCACCACTCTTATAGTCCAATCAAAACGCACAGATGTGTCTCTCCTCGCCACAACCTCGAAGACCCACCGCCTCTTGCCCACTCATCGGTTCTCCGCTGTCGCTCGGGTTTCTTTCACACCGGTTCCCGGAATGGTCGATGACGGGTGTTGCCAGGTCGTGGAAAAGCGCCTCTGAGTAAATTCCCGCGATGCCGGGTTGACAGGCCATCAATACAATTGGTCCCTACGCCAATGCCGTCGCCTCCGCTGATTGTCCGGCGGACGCGTACGTGTACCTTCCGCGTGTACCTTCCACGTGTACCGGCCACGTGTACCGGCCACCTGCAGCCTGGCTTGGTCTCCTGTAAGGCGCCATAATTGAGCCCGACAGCGGCACGGGAGTTGTCGCGTCCTTTGTGGCCAGCAGACAGTCATCGTCCCGCATTCCGGTGGCCCTGCTTCCTTGTTAACGAGGGGTCGCCGGCCGCTGGGTGGGTAACATAAGGTATTCGGGGAATGCACGAAGTTCGAGCCTAACAGGCAGCCACGCGTAGTTCACACAAAGTTTGAAGATGTTTTATCACAACACACAAAACGAATGATGTGCATTAGAGGGGGCCTGCAACACTTTTTTGATCATGGTCTGAAAGCGCTGCCGATCAGTAGCAGAGGCTCCCGACAACATGTGAGCCAAACAACATAGTGTAACACGCGGCCTAGAAACAACAATAAATTATCAAAGTCAGCTAAAATTGCTTTTTCTTTTGACAAATCACGAAATAAGCCCAAAAATCAGTCGTAGTAAGCCTATTTTTGCAGATGGCGCGCTCGGTTGTTAAAGAGATTGTCGCGGGAAGCCGCGACTTGTCCACGCGTGTGCGCATGAACACGCTGAAAAGCCGCGCATTCGAAGAAAAAAAAAAGAAAGTGATCAAAGTCACAAAGCCCGCGCGATATTTTTCTTTGCGCCTGCCATTGCTTCCTGCTTAGCTTCCAGTACTTTCTGCTGGACGAGAGAAGAGAGAATGCAATCGCAGCACGCGACGAATCTTAGTACCCAGCTCTCAGTGGACGGATTTCTAAAATATTTGTGCTGTTCATTTCGTGAGTGACTAAGATCTTCCAGAGAATTCATTCCATAGTTACTTGAAAAAGTGTTCCAGAGCCCTTTTAAAAATGAACCTATTCTTCCAGCAATCAGTCATTTACGATATTATCATCGTACTAGTTTATTGCACTTTGATACTCTACTTTTACACGGTCCTAAATGATACGGCGAGTAAAGGGGACATAAAATATTCAATAACTCATTTGGCATGACAGACGGGCACACGAACTGATGGTCGAACGGTTCGCCCCACTAATTATCGTTCACTCCATGGATATTCTATGATTTTTTAGTAACTGCGGAAATGTTGACGTCGTTTCAAACGACCCATCACTGCCTAAATAAGCCCATTTTCTTCTTGACGGTGCCGTACAATGGTATGGTGTAGATCTTAGTTTACCCGTATGCTGACTAAGTGGTCGCGTGTTCGAACCATGTGTGTTTCCTGTAAATCTTCTCAAATTTCTTTCTATACGTCATACTTGCATAGTGAATGTACACCTAATCACTTGGATTCACAAACTTCGAAATGCTGGTTAAGTCAACGAAGACATGCTGATTTTTATTTTGTGAAAACAACTGCCATAGTCTAGTGGAGCTCAGGGACTTCACGATGCTATCTCTGCTATCTCCACAGGAGATGGCAGAGAAATGCATAACTTTTTTTCTGGTGCAGTTTTAAACACGGGCATGGCTTTGAGAATAGGACTCTTCAGTGGCACCCAGAAGGACTGGGTTTGGTTCCAGCTTGAGCCTTGATTTTTCTTCTTTCCATCCATCGAGATTTTTTGCCAGACAGTGGTTCCTTAATATAGTGATTAAAATGCACACTTTTTGAATTCATGGTTTCATATAAACTGTTATCTAACTGTGGTGCATACCCATATTCGGCGGGCCAATGTACGCTGATACGTGCCACAGGGAAGGGAGGAAGGAAAATAGAGGAAAAAGAAAGGCAAGGAGGTTAACCAGCCTATAGGCAGCCGGTTTGCTACCCTGCGCATGGGAGAGGGATGTGTGATCCTGTGAAAAGGACCAATGGAAAGGATTTCGGTAAGTAGGGACAAAACATGCCATGTTACTCATGTGATGATAAGCTAATTGCACTGATGATACACTGATATCTTGTAATGAAAATGTCAAAGTATACAAAGTAAACAACATGGTCATGAAAGCAAATTGGTGTGGACGGATAAACGAATATAAATTTTTAAAGTGGCTGTGGTCAGCAAAGAAGTAAATGCTACGCATTTAAAAGCATAAACACCATGATCTGTGTTCGCGAAAGCACCTTAAGCGGGCTTAATATTTTCCTTAAAAATAAAAAATTTCTTTACAATGTTGTGACCCTCATTTTACTTAGAGAACAAGACTGAAAAACTGTTTAGAAAGGTAAGCAGATGGGCTTCTCGAGATTTAGGAGACCACACTGTATTTCTGACATTTTGCTTCTAAAGAATATGAACAGTTCGGTCATCACTTGAATTGCTTAAGTAGCCATATTTAAGCTGAAATACTTGGCTCATAGCTACTTAGAGCCGCATCAAAGTACATATTCTGATAGTAGAGGCGTCCAGCCTGTGATAAACATAGGCTGGACTCCGACTTCAGTTGATCATTCATCGCTGCAGCTAAGCTATTTTCTAGTAAAACGTGCGATTTTTACAATGTTTTTGGGGCACCTTCACATGAAACGAAATGTTTTAAATATGTTCTGGTTGGCTTCCACAGCATTTAAATTACATAGAAGCATTGTTTCAAGAGCATAAATTAAACGGAAATTCTTTGAGCAGTTTTCCGTCCGATTGCAAGGGCAACTAGGTGCGCCAAGTTTCGGCCTTCCGCAGGGAGTCAACTACTCTATAAATTATATTTATATGAAGTTGGGCAGCACCCACAATAACTTTGATTGTGTTTCCGTGCATAAGTTGGGTAACAGCTTCACTTATGTAAGGAATTATGTGGCCTTTATTGAAGGTGCATGCGGCTGATGATGACAAACTATTTCAGCAAATCACTTTTCCGTTGGTCGTTTGCAATAAAGTGCAGATTCCTTGCGCAATTGACACTGTGTGATGAGGGGTTTTTACTTTAACTTTCTTTACACGCACTAGTCCATAGTTTGAAGTGAATGGCAGCACGTGAAAACAAGGGCGCGGAAGAAACGACAGACAATACGAACGCTGTTACCTAGGTTGACACAATTCCCTTCCAGACATGATGCTTCTGTAAGGGCTTTTTGCTAATTTGTTTCGAGCAGCAGTTTGGCTGTGTGGTACATTACTAGTCTGCCATAGAGAGGGCACGGTTTCGAATGCGATTTCATCATGGGTACTTTTTGTAAATTTATCTCTTTGCTTGACTATTAGCCACGACACCAACGGCGACGGCGACGACGACACCACTCAACGCAAGAACAGGCACCTCGGGCTGCTCTGTAAAAAGAAACGCTGGCCCCCTGTGAATAAATAACCCAGTGGTCGTGCTCGCTTCCCAGCGATGTTGTTAAGTTCCGGTGGCTGTACGACTGCGCTCTTCAAGACCAAATCAGGTTCGTCCAGTAATGCCTACATGTACAAGTGTCCGTCATTATAAATCAGTAATATTTGTACTTCCCTGGGTGGCCCACGCAATGTTAGACGTGTGTATGGATGAAATTTTGAGCGCGCTTGTAGTAGCATCAAGTCAAAAAGGGCACTGCGGCTTCCCATTATTACTTATTCATGAATGTGTTATGAAAATCAGTACAATGAAAATCAGATAAGCTGTGTCAAAAATTATTCAGTGCAAATAACTTTAGCACACTTTTTTACAAACCGAAGCTGACATGCGCGCCAAACTCACCAAAACATCGTAGACTCTGAAGGCCTGTTTAGCTCCGTCTTGGAAGGAGCACGGGAAACACATTCATTATTGCAAACCAGAAACCCCACTACAATATGTTGTTTGAAAATGTTTATAAAAAGGGCTGTACTAGCTAGAAATATGTGTCCTGAATATTGTGTTTGTGTTATTTGTTGCACGCATGAACATTTTGATAGATCTCTGTGATTTAACATGTTGCTATGTCATCAAGCATTCACTCGGAGTTTTCAAATTTTGATCAAGTAATGGAGATGAGATTGAGAGTTTTTGGTACTAAAACAAGAAAAAAACGTTGAGGCTTGCACTACGGAAGAAATATTCTGACAAGGAAGAACAAGGCGTCTGTACTTTACCTCTAACTTTATAACAGCGAAGTTTAGTACTCTCTAAAAAAATAAAGCCTATTGGCTGGTAACATGGCGGCCAACCAAAATGTGTAACATTTGGGAAATTATCAGGCTTTTTTAAATAGAACAGGGCGGCGTTTTTTTATTCGTGGTTGTTGCTTCATGCTAGCTTTCTGTTCCTGCATGAGAGTTAGCTCATAGTGCGTGAGAACTACCATTACACATTTTATCATTCTTGGTAAGACCAGAGGAGACGGCCTTACAATAAGAGCATAAGCCCGACGATGCTGCGGTGTTCCGTAAATTAATTATCTCGTTCCAAGGCCGTATGAGGCTCTTGTCATTGAATAAATGAGTGTGAACTATTTGCAGTTATATTTTTGTGTGAGGTTTCTTTCATATCTGGCTAATCTAGCAGTCTGCTTTTCTAGCAGCTAATCTAGCAGTCTGCTAGCAGGACTGTGTTCTTAAAATGTATCTGCCTTCTGTTATGTGTAAATTTTCCCTAAGGGCGACCAGTCTATATAAGCGTGCAGTTACTTTTTGTGAAAGCCCTGCCCTTTGTGCAAATTGAGTGGAGCATAGGGCGCAATTTATTTCGGCACTGACAGGAATTAGCCACATTGTCGTTTCTCGGCTAGCTTGTGCACTGTGGTTCAGGTAGCTGTCACAGTAAGGTATCATTTTCTCATGCGTTCACGTAACTTCTGTGTGAGCTATGAAGTTCCACATTAAAGCAAACCTTGACATGTGTCGATGTAAGTCATCCTTATAAAGCTTTAGATTTTCAAGATATGCGTTGTTCACAGCATAAAGAAAACTAAAACGGGTTGTTAGGCATGTGATATTTGTTTTTTCATCCACATTTTGTGCAAAGCAACCTAATAAAGGCGTGTTTTCAATGTGAAAAGATTTTAAATATTACAGTTACCACAGGTAGCTTTTATTTACAACCAAAATACTGTTAAATGCTTTTGATATGTCAAATGCGATGGCAGCAACCATATTTTCACGAATCTCAAAAACAACAGCATGAAAAAACGCACTTCGACAAGCGTGAAGTAGTTACATGCCTTCATCATTGCCAACCTAGAGCATGTACTCAACTGTATATAAACAAACCAGGTGAAAAAAGCATAAATATGCACAGAGATCAGTGACACGTTTTGGTCATTCCAGTGAAACATTTTTGTCTCACATTGATGAAATGTGCTTGCTGTTTAGAAAATACACATGAAAACGAAATTGATCATGGTTACTTTGTGATGATACATTTGCCAGGTTATTAGGATAATCAGGTTGAACAGTGGAAGTGCCTCAGACTGGCTGGCCGACGTTTCGAAAAGAGGATCTATCTTTTTCAAAGGCGCGGTGTCATCTTTGGTGGGTTCGCTTTGAAGGGGCCCTAACACACTTTTTTGAATAATCATGAAATCAATTCACTGGAAAAGCGTATAACCTCACAAGTTGAACGCCGCAAAGCTTTTACTAGTTCGCCCAGTACGAGCGGAGTTAAAATGATTTGTCGCACGCTGCAATCGCATTCTCTCTTCTCTCATCCCGACGAAAGCGCTGGAATTTAAGCAGGGAGGGATGGGAGCGGCAAACAAAAAACGTCACTTTCGCCTCGTGAGCTTGAGCTTTTTTTTCCCCCTTCGAATACATGGCTTTCTCCAAGCAATCGTGCGCGCACTCGCGGACAAGTGACGGCCTCTCACGGTGACCTAGGTAACAGCCGAGCGCACTATGTTCAAATCAGCCAAGCTGATAGATGGGCTTACTGGGCTTATTTTCCGTAAGTTGTCGAGAGAAAAGAAAGCTATATTCAGCTGATTTCGATACTTTATTGTGAATTCCAGGCCGCGTGTTGGCATATAATATTTGGCTTGCGTGTTGCCGGGAGCCTCTACTACCAATCGACAGCGTTTTCTGACCATCCTCAAAAAGAGTTGCAGAGCACCTTCAAATGGGTTAGTGGTGATGTCACCTCCTAGTGGTGGCGCGTGTCACTCTTGATAATCACCGTCTGAAAATCAAAGAAAAAAACTATTAGGCAGATGAGTGTAGTCCTCGCTTCACTTCAAGTCAGGTGGTAGGTATTAAAAATGTCTTGGACAGTGGAAGAAAAAAGAAAAAAAAGAAGAAAGTAACAACGCAATGTTTGAGTGGTGTGCTGCAAAAGTGGTGGCCGCTTCAGACACGAACCAACAAAAGAGCTCAATGCTTCGGAGGCGGCAGCTGCCATAAAACGTTGCCGACGATAGCAGTGTACGTCTGTTCCCGAACACCCATGAATAGGACGCACAACAACAAAGCAGTTACAAACGTAGGGAAAAGCAGGTAACGTACTTTTAAGCACCAAGATGTCAAAGGTAAGCGATACCTGTTGGGTAAAAACTGAATTCCATTCTCACTGTGAAAACAAACCTCACACGTAACTTCGGTACACTGATGACATAATCAAAAAGGAGACATGGGCAGCACAATCTAGATAAATCCACTTTATTTGTAACTCATTTCATGCAACAATAAAGTTCACCTCCGATCAGTGCATCAACTTTTTAGACACAACTATATATCTTGAACATGGTGTACACAGACAAATCTGTATAAAAACCATTTACCAAGCGGCAATACTTAGAATATAAGAATGAGCCATCACCCGAGACACTGCAAACAAGGAATCTTCAAGAGTCAGACATCAAGGTAACGCCACATTTGCGTACAAAACGAAGACTACGCAAACAGACTTATCGCCCAAAAAGAACACTATTATAAAAGAATCACCCTAACATTTCTTGACAAAGCCTATACAGACGCACTGGAACTGAAACGCTATGGTGCACTCAAAGCACGCTCCAAAATCACAGGAACATCAACTACAACTCTTCTCACTAAAAGTTTTCTAATGCCCTCCCTAACAGAAACAACATCCTCACAAAATACTATTCAATTTTAACCACCAACCAGAAACTTCAGAAAATGTTTCCCGAACCGCCTAAAGCCGCCTACAGACACAACGCTAACCTTAAAGACAAGCTTGATGACCAAAACTCAAAACAAAGAGTAGGAAAATTTCTGGTCTCTGTGGTTGACCCAGGTGCTACACCTGCAAACGCATACAGCTGGCTACCCGCGTAAAAAAGCACATACTCTGATTGCATTCACAAGGTCACATCAAGCTTCACCTGCACTTCAAACAACCTATTATACTGACTTCAGTGTGCCAGCTCTAGAAAACAATATACAGGCGAAACTGGGCACCTGATTCACGTAAGACTGAGCGGCCACCATGTAGATATACAACAAAATTTACCAAAAGCAGTAGCCGGTCACTTCAATAAACAGGACGACAATTTTGACCTAGCAAAACTTTACGTTCTACAAACAAGTTTTCCGTAACCACGACAGAGAAAATGCTTAGAATCGTATTTATTACAGAAATTTAAGTCCCTCGAAATAACTGAGTTCCATACCTTCATTGCGGGAATATATATAGGGACAACATACGGTTCACCTTCAAATTCACATAATCGGTACTACATTGAATCGCTCCAAGCCTGCATGTTGTACTTTTATGTTCTCTTTTGATTTTTCAGTTTTGGTTGTAGACTTGAATGTGTCCATATAAAACGATGTTTTCTTTCTAGAACCGTAAAACCACTGCTTTGTTTCTCCTCGCTTCTAAAAGCGCATCGTAAATGACATTGCCAATTCAGAAAGTTCTCAACGCCTGTCCGCTCTCTGTCTCTATTTTTTCCCCGCCTGTTTACCCTATCCCTCTCTTTTTTGCCCCTTCGATATCTACGACCCTTTGCGTATAGGAACAAAGATACGCAGAGATGCTTACGGCCTTTGTCGTGTTGTACTTAAGAGACCTGATCGACTCGGTTGTCAATCGATGATCGACCACGCCAAAATCCTGCCATGGCATTTGGGTAGATTTCGTTACATTCCAAGTACCACTCCAAGCGTCCCAAGATCATCCGCTCCATAACTTTGTCTACACAACTGGCCAATGCGATCAGGCGATACGATGAGAGCTCCGAAGGTGACTTGCCTGGCTTCAGAAGTGGAACTAAGCGACTTGCCTTCCAGCTTGTCGGAAGCGTTCCATCTTGCCAGGATTTGTTGCACAACTCCAGGAGGAGGATTCTCGCACGTTCGTCCAGTTGACACAAGGCCCTATAAGAAATTCTATCGGGCCCTGGTGCCGACGTGCGTCCACACAAAGCTAGTGCTGCTCAGAGCTCCACGATAAAAAAACGCATATCTATGCGGGAATCCAGTGTTTTTGGAGAGCTGGTCGAGGGCAATAGGCTATTGGGCACTGCGAATGGCCCAGATACTCTGGCACAGAAGTTTTCTGTCACGTCATGGCCGCGTTTCTCGCGTTCAGAAAATGCGAGAGCCCTGTATAGTGACCACTGAGTGGGTTATGTGCGGAGACCTCGTACCATCTTCCACAATTGAGATAAAGTTTTCGTGGTTCAAGCGACTCACAAAAAGCAGTCCAACGTTGCGACTCGAGTTTATTTATCTGGCGCTGAATCTTCTTTTGTATACGTCGAGCAATCCGTAAGTCTTCCATTGCCTCCATTCGTCGGTATCTTCGTTCAGCACGCCATCAGATTGCTCAAATTCATTCTAGATCGATCTTAAATTCCGTTACTTTTGGAGAGCAGGTGAGGGTACACATAGTCTCGTGTATTGTGCTTTTAAGTATTTCCTCTATGTCGAGGGTCTGTTTGCTTCACATTGCTCTTCCATGCGAGACTGAAATTTCAACCAGTCCACTCTCTGATTAAAGGCAAGGAACGTCCCCACAGGTACACAGATGAACGTGAATCAGCATCTCAGTTGTCACTTTGCTGTGTCTGAAAAGTGCGCCCTTTTCACAAACGGAAGCTATGCAAAGATTGCACTGACCTCTGTGCACCCCGTAACAACAACAGAATTGTTCTAGTCAAAACCAACGCCAGTCAAGACGTATTACCCTCTCCACCGGGAAATGCGGGCACTCGAGAGATTATCCACACCACTTCTCTCCGCGGGTCAAAGTGCGCGCGAAAGATGAGAGCTGCCGCGTGCTCACTGCGCCATTTTCCCGACCAAGATGCCCGCCAACAGCGGTAAGTGGTGGATATAAATAGCTTGCTATATGAACGTAGAAGAACGTACTCCTCGGTGGCTCAGTGATTAACGCCTGGTATTCATGACGTGGAGGGCCCAGAGCCGTTTCCACGCATCAAAGTCTTCTTCATGATTTTTTTCTTAAAATGAATAAATAAATGAATGAATATATAAATATAAATATATATATATATATATATATATATATATGTGTGTGTGTGGTGCATGACGTTGACGCTTACGTCAGTGGCGAAATCCAGCCGAGCGTGTCCATATAATTGCTATCGCAATAATATCGTGCACAAAACGCAAAGTTGCGTGGCGATTCAGGCAGGACTAAACTCTTCAGGATGCACATTTAAGATTTTGTTCTAGGGTGTGTGATGACATTAAGTTGGACATTGTGTGTAGACAGAGTGTCGTGTGCTAGCGGGGTTTGCTCTCGATCAAATTTGGCAGAGTAAAATAGTAACAATATAATTTCGCCTTCTGGTTTTCCAATCGTGAGAGAACTGGAGAGTCAGCCCTTGTAGTTCTTTATGCAAGTTCTAACAATTCATGTTAGCTTTAGTGGTTAAAAGGAAGCAATAATGAAACGCATCATTTGCGCATCACGCCAGTCGAGAGACGACGAGAGTACAGAGTGTCGTCACCTATGAAAAGTTCCACCATCTCTCTATTTTAGACGTAGCTCGCACTGTTGTCGTTGTCCTTTAGGAGGGATATAAAGAAATCACACTCACCGCATACCTTGTAGTACTTTTGCTTTAACGCACGCCTTTTTTGTACCTCCAACCATGTGGAAGGTCTGCTCGGGCTAATGGCCGAGGAGTGTTGTCAAGGAAAGATCGTTTTCTGAAGCAGTGCTCAAAGCCAGCTGTCTGCCTACACCCCACCCCTTCTCTTAGCCCAACTGTCAAACACGCTCAGGAACCTAGATTGGCTCAGGTGAACGGAAATAGCATGAAGGGCTTGCGGGAAAAAAGGAGGCGTGAAAAAGCTGTGACATATAAAGCGAAATGATAACGTCACAGCTTTGCCGCAGAGGTGAAGCATTGAACAAATTTGAAGGTTCATGCAGAATGAAAAGCAGACCAAAATATGTCTCACGTTTCTCACGCGACAGCACGAAACGCATTCACCGGTACAGACACACGTGAATAAGTGTCTCAGTGGTTACTTAGCTATGTCTGGAAAGCGCACGCTTTTCACAAACGGAGACTGCAATGATTGCAGTGGCATTTGCGTGCCCTGTAACTACAACAGAATCTTTCCACGTAAAACCCAAGGCCAGCCAAGAAATACATTCCTCCCCACTAGATAAGACGCGCGGAGGCAGCATCGCCCTCTGATTCAAGCGGGGCAAATTACGCGTGGAAGATTAGAGCGTGCCCCGCCACGCGATGTCGCGACGCGCGCTCATAGCACCATCTTGCTGGTAATGCTGAGAACACAATAATCCACTCCGCCCTGAGTCCCATCAGCAGAGGTAACTGGTAGATATAAATACTTCGACATTTTAATGTTGAAGGACGTGTTCCTCGGTGGCTCAGTGGACGCAGAGGTCTCATGTTCAATTTCATGCGATGGAGTCTTTTTCAGGACTTTTGTTCTTTCTTATGTTTGCACACACACACACACACACGCACACCACACACACACCACACACACACACACTTATATATATATATATATATATATATATATATATATATATATATATATATATATATACTCTAAAGAAAGAAGTGTATACTTAAGGGCTTGTTTTTCCGTGTTTTACACATTATTATTGGGATATAACAGACAATAATGTCAAGAAACGTATAGGGGAAGACATTAGACCGAATTGCATTGTATATACGTAGAAAGAAAAGTTGGTGTAAAGATAACTTGCCATGGGCAGGATCCGAACCTGCGACCTTCGAATGACGCGTTCGATGCTCTACCACTGAGCTACCACGACAGCTATCCCCTCAGCCCCTTTATAGGGTTTATATGTGTAATAAACGTGGGAGTGTCAGTCAGCGCCACCAGTAGCCATGGCGGCGAGTGTGGCACACTTTTTTTGAGCCTTTTTGGCCTAACGTAGCACGTGAAGTTGTTACGAGTGGGCAGCTGACCAATAGTCCCTCGTATACAACCTAAAGGCACCAAGTTTGCCGTTACGAGACCCTCGTTAATGAATAAGGAAAGAAGTGTATACCTAAGAGCTCGTTTTTTCATGTTTTTACACAATCTTAACGAGGCTAACAGACAATAATGCCAAGGAAAGTAAATAGGCAGATATTAGACCAAAGTATAATGTAAATATGAAGAAAAGTGGGTGAAAAGATAACTTGCCGTGGGCAGGATCCGAACTTGCGACCTTCGAATGACGCGTTCGATGCTCTACCACTGAGCTATTACGACAGCTATCCCCCCAGCCACTTTATAGGGTTTATAAGTGTATTAAACGTGGGAGTGTCAGTCAGCGCCACCAGTAGCCATCTCGGCTAGTGTGGCACACTCTTTTTGAGCCTCTTTGGCGTAACGTAGCACGTGAAGTTGTTACGAGTGGGCAGCTGACCATTAGTCCCTCGTATACAACCTAAAGGCACCAACTTTGCCAGTACGAGACCCTCGTTAATGAATAAGGAAAGAAGTGTATACCTAAGGGCTCGTTTTTCCGTGTTTTTACAAAATGTTAACGAGGCTAACAGACAATAATGCCAAGGAAAGTATACAGGCAGATATTAGACCAAAGTATAATGTAAATATGAAGAAAAGTGGGTGAAAAGATAACTTGCCGTGGGCAGGATCCGAACCTGCGACCTTCGAATGACACGTTCGATGCTCTACCACTGAGCTACCACGACCGCTATCCCCCCAGCCACTTTTTAGGGTTTATATGTGTATTAAACGTGGGAGTGTCAGTCAGCGCCACCAGTAGCCATGGCGGGCGAGTGTGGCACACTCTTTTTGAGCCTGTTTGGCGTCACGTAACACGTGAAGTTGTTACGAGTGGGCAGCTGACCAATAGTCCTACGTATACAACCTAAAGGCACCAAGTCTGCCAGTGCAAGACCCTCGTTAATGAATAAGAAAAGAAGTGTATACCTAAGGGCGCGTTTTTCCGTGTTTTTACACAACGAGATCTAACAGACAATAATGCCAAGGAAAATATAGGGGAAGATATTAGACCAAAGTAATATATATATTTATATATATATATATATATATATATATATATATATATATATATATATATATATATATATATATATATATATATATATATATATATATATATATATTGCCAAAGTAGATCCTCCGTGAGCGGTCAAAACGTGATTTATTTCGAGGTTTCAGCCAGAGTCTCAAATTCATCAAGAATGAAGGTAGAGTTTGTTGGTGCTCAGCTCAATACTCCCTCAAAAAGAGAGTACGCAAAAAATTAAAGAAGAAAGGAAGCACTGAGAACATCAGGTAGACACCCGCCTGGTCACCCCCTCCGCTTTTTTTTCCCTTTTCTGCTTCCTTCCTTTTTTTGCCCTTTTACTTTTTCTTCTCCTTCCCTTTTTCTTGATGATCACCATTAAGATGTTTGTGGTCTGCATATCCTTCCTTCTACTAACGTATTGTTCCCGACCAGACAGCGCGGCAAGGCTCTGGCGGTTAGGTGTGGGGAAAAAGAGCTTTTTTAGAAGTTTAGGCATTCAACTAATCACTGCCACGTCAACTTCACGTCATTGAAAGATGGGCGCCACGTATTGCCACACAGGCTAGCGAGCGGGTGCGATTGCGATTCCGGCATCCTCCTAGATTAAGCAGTAGGGGCCTCCTAATAGTGCACAAGGGTTGCTTTGGCACATTTCATGCTTGCCACAATTGATTGGTTAGTAAGGTAGAAACAGAAAGAGACGACAGCGGTGCTTAGGAAACATAGTTCCACTTAGAAGTACTTAAAGTTGTCCAGTGAGCATTGCAGCTGCAGTGCCGTGAACTCAATTATTAGGTCCGTTCGATTCGCCTGCTCTACTTGGACCAGTTCACGATGTGCTGCACCTTGCCATTCGTTTCAATGGTGCAACATTGGTGACCTCTGAACCCTGCCATTCGTTTCGGAAGGTACAGAAGAGGTGCAGCGCTGGTTCATGATTTTCCTGCGCCTCCTACGTGAATGGTGCTAGCTTGTTGCAGCCATGCGAGCAGCAGATTTGACGACGCAGCTCTTCGGCGTATGCGCGATACCCGCATCCACTAACGCGACATGTTTTGCCGACATGTTTGCGCCCCATAAGCGGTACGCATGTGCTGTTTTCCATCGAACAGTGTTAGCTGAACGATGGAAACTAAGCGAACAGAAATAAGGCCTGCACATTGTTGGCCCCTCGTCATTGATTTCGGCTTTCGCGCTGTGCCTGCACCACTGAACTCACGATGCACAATTTCGGAACTTTGCGTGCACAGCAGTGAACCAGTTCTGATATGTGCAGGTGAATCAAACGGACCTATTATTGTTATTGTTGCTGTCATTGTTTTCTATTGCTTTAGTTGCTGCAAGTGTACCTGGACTCTCATTTATTCCTTTTTTGAGGGTGTTAAATCGGTGGATCAGGTTTGACACTCGTTGTTCACGTTCTCGGTTTGTTTAAATCCCGTTTCGGAGAGTGTTACTTGAAGTTTGTCGAACGAATGGTCGAGAAGGTTGAGGTTTTTGGATACAGGTAGACTTGAGGATGAATTCGCATGGGCTCTGGGTGTATAGAAACGAATCATAAATGGTGCTTCTGTTTGTCCAATGTACTGCATACTGCACACGTTGTAATCGCGTAGGTGTACAACATTAGAGGAATCGCATGTTAGATCACTCGTATGTTAATAGAAAACTTGGATTGTGTGCTGGTTGCTTTGTCCCTTTCTCGCATCGGTTTACATGCATGACATCGTGACTTTGAGCAAGGTTGGCATGAATTATTAGGGAGAGAAGTATTGATTTGAGAGTGGACAAGTGTGTCCTCCAGGTTGCGTGGTCGTAGCTAAACGACGCCAGGAGCGGATGGGAATGCGCGTTTCAGACGTTTACTTTGTTAAAGAATGTTGTATAGTCGTTTAAAGATTTTGTTTACATTGAGCAAGAGTGTGCTGTAAGTTAGGCAGAGGTTTGTTTCTCGCGGGTCTTCTCGCGTTGGTCGCTTCATAAGTAAGTCATCACGCTTCAGTTTTCTAGCTTTTTGAATAGCGTCAACAATCACGTGTGAGGGCTATTTTTGTTTATCGAGCTTAAGCTACAGCCTATGTGAGCTCCTGTCAAAATCAGTGTCTATTGAGCAGATTCGCTTAAACTGGTGAGCCGGGCTGTATGGAAAAATTTTTTTACAGTAGCACGGTGGATGACATTGAAAATGAGGGTATTTTTGTCAATCCGTTGGTTTGCGATATAGGCTTGTTGAAAACTTGTTTTCTTCTATCGTTAGCGTAACATCAAGAAATTTTACGGTTGCTTGCGAGTAGGTACGTGTGAAGTGTATGCTTGGACGTACCGCATCGTAATCGTCGAAATAGTTGAGAAGTTTATCCTCGCTGTGTGTTCAAATAAGAAAGATATTGTCAATGTCAAAGATATTTCCAATACCTTGGCATACGCCGTCAGGCCTCGTGGTGAGGGGAAACACCTGAATAAAAAAAGCCAAGGCACCTTGTCGGGCTAGCCCGTTGGGGTTCATCATTTATATTGGTATTGAGCACTACAATATGGACACAAGACGAGAGAGACACACACACACAGCGCTACGTGTGTATCTCTCTCTCTTTTTGTGTCCTTGTTGTGGTGCGCTAAATTCTTATAAATCAAGATAGCACTGCATTGCTGAGTGGAGGAGAAAAATAGCGACAACCAAAGTAGCTCAAAGGCTGAGAAATTGCTCATTATGGCGTAAAGAAGTGCCAGTTGAGGTAAAGTGATTCCCGCATCCATGGTCGGAATGAACCAGCCTAGAATTGCCACGTAGACAGTACTATAATTGCCACGCAGAAGCGATTTAGAATCACATTTCACGAGCGCATGAAGAAGTGGAATCCTTGTTCATCAAAGTGCTTCTCAACACGTGCGCCTGCTTGTAGCGAAGGTTTTCGTAACCGTTTCATAAGCTGAAAAAATGTACAAGTATGGTAATTGTTACCTCAAGGCTTCAGGGGCAGTCATCAATGCGAAAACGTCATCTGAATACACTGTTGCTGGCTCACTCTCACAAAACTAAAATGCAGCATCATATCGGTTTCAATCTAGTAAGCCTCGTGGGATTCTTGCCTTGTGGATTGATGTCTGTGCTCCAGCGCATAGATATACAATCCTCTTTGTATTTTATATATCTTACTATAAAACGTGCGTAATAGTTGCACTGAGGGTATGTTGGGTGCGAGTTTTTTATCAATAGCTTCAAGTTCGAAATCAGCGATATGCGGGCATTAAAGCCTATTACAATAATTCCTGATTCTCAGTAGGTTTCATATTTCAGCTGATAAACTGAAGCTCTCTATGCACCAACCAGTATTTCACTACCCTCTGAAAACGGCCCACCTTGTAGCAGGTGACGATGTCATGTCATTAAGTCATCAATATCCGCCTCTACTTAACGGCTCTCATATTCGATGGCCGTATGACATCACCGATTTCCATGAACGGTGACGTAACGATTACTTAACTACAGAAATCATGGCACGTTCGGCTTTTTGGCCATCTCTCGTGTTTGCCATGTTTTCTAAGATCACCTGTACCTTCTTTCGCATTGACTTTGGCGTTGAGGCAATAGAATTTTGCTGTTGGGCAGTATTTGAGTCACGGGGTCGGATTGATGACTGTGTTAATTTCATGCACTTTGCAAGTGAAATTTTGCTTACGATATGTATGACCAATGCTATATTTATCTATTCCACTGACGTGCATCGTGTTTCGAAGTTTGCCTTGAGAGCGAAGTGCGCGTCATGCGGGGATCAACGCTTTCGTTCACGCCTTTCAACAAGAGGCAGCAATTGATCGCACACGTCCACCTGTCACACGCTCTTTTGTGTTTCGACGCCCTCGGCGAATAATGCTAATAGGTAGGTCCGCAAGTTTTGTCTCCTCAGTGGTGCTCTACAGCCCAAAGGAATGCTTGTTAAAACGCCGATAGGTTTCGCAAACGCCGTCACGGAATCGCGAAAATCTAGAACGCACGAAAACAAACATCTATCATACTGGTCGAAGTTTGTTCAAAATACGGGCACATTCAATAGGAATCAATGGCATTTTTGTCTCAATGCGTAAAAATTCAAAGACATTTTAATGACTCATCCCCAAAAAAGAAAAAAATCTTTACAAGAAGTGAGTGAAGCTCAAGCTACTTTTGTGCCATGAACATCAAGCCAAAGCGTTCAAGTAACAATAAAAAAAACAATAGCGTAGCTTGCCCAATGTCCCTTAAGGTCTGCTCATAGCAGAGCTAGAGGCCCAGTAGTCAATTTACTAAGAAAATTTATTATGGACTTTATAGCTGGTCAGAACCAATAATAATCGTGCTTGTCCTTGTCGACCTTGCCTGGAGTGATCGGAAGGTGCTCTGCCAGGTTTTGGCTACCTTTGTAGGCTTCCATGAGCTAACTATCGCCGGGGGTCGTCATAAATACATACGTGTACAGCGGTTATGCGAGGTCTAATGCCACGCCCCCAACAATCGTCCAGTAGTATATGGAGGTACCAGGCTGGCTTCTTGCATATGTTCAGCCTGTTGTAACACAGTGGAACAATAGTGTTGGTCTTATATTTACATTTTTCAAGGAACAGGTCAAGCGCCATGCTCGCAATCTGTTTGACTGGCCTCTTCTTCTTGCTGATGGCGCCATGGTAGCGAATGCGATGACGACTCTCATCTTGTCATCATGCGAGGTGTCTTAGAGCTTCTCGCACAGCTTTCGAAGCTAAGTCCCGCTATTCATTGCTGCGCATTGCGGTCATTGGCAAGATTCGAGTCGAACCAGAAGTGATCACAGACGCTTTAGCAAATTCCCAGCCATATTCCCGAAAAATTGCGTGTGGATGGGCCATAGTCGTTACACAGGCATCAGTGGTCTGGTCAGTGGTTGTTATGGGCTGTTTACTGTCCGGAAAGGGTTTGGCGCTGATATTCCTCATTCTTTGTCAACACCATTTTGGTATAAAACATTTAAAAGAGAGGATAAAACAATTATTACCATTTGGGCACCGTAGTTTGTGCGTTAGGACATAACCTTAAGGTTTTCCGTTAGCCTCGGAGAATACAATGAAATGCTTTCGGCAAGGTATATTATTTCATAGGGCATCGATATATTTCATTGTATTTCATATTTGCACCAAAAACTAGGCGTGATTCATACAGAGTAAATACTTTTGTAATAGCAGTGGTTTGGATGAGCTTCGCAAAAGGATATTCTCTAGGTAGTTGACCAGTTTTTTTGTCACTGAAGCGTGCAAGTATATCTCATGGAGAAAAAAATTTGGTCTATCTTAAGTACAATGAGGATCAATGATATGTGAAGCACGAATGACGAAGGTTGATATGTCTTTTTCCAACCAGCATAGCGTTACAAAGCGGACCTTGATTATGCCATACATCATTTCCATATCATGGTTATCAAGTTTGCGCCTCGCATTTGTGTTTGTTCTCAATTCATGTCACGTGATAGCAAATTTGGTATACGTGAAGCGAGTGAAGCGACTCCGAGCACTCTATTCTGCCTTGCAAGTGGTCATTTTTACATCACCCGCATGTCATGAATGTTATATTTGAACATTTTGTTGAGCTACGCGGTGCATGCACATCACGTGATACTAAGTTTGGTATATTTTGAGCTAGTAAACTGGCAAGGGGCGCGCTATGATTGTAGAAAGTGGTCATGTTTTGCATGACACGCTAGTGATAATTATGATGGTTGGGTGTATCATTTACCTTCGTCGTCCTTTCAAGTCATGTAACACTAAATTTGGTATATGTGAAGCTATCAAAACGGCTTCAAGCGAATCATGAGGGTGGCATGCTGTCTTGTTCTTACATGCCCCACATATCATGATTATCATGTTCGCACCAGCCATGTACTTTCATATATTCGCATCCCGTAATACAAAGCTAGCGAAACGACCATGAGCACACCATGAGCGTGGCGTGTAGTCTTGACTTACATGACATGCTTCTCATGATTTCCACGTTAGGGTTGGTCATTTAGGTTCGCCATGCTGTCATGCCATACAATACTAGTTTTACGAATGGTCATGTGAACAAACCCACCACAAGAGCAGCAAGATCATGAAATGTATCCGACATACAGTCATATTAACTCATACCAATTTCGGTACAGATACCATTATTATTATCAAAACGGCCAGGAGAGCTAAACGCAGTAGATAGAAAGATAAATAGATAGATACATGAATAGATAGATGGATAGATAGATGGATAGATAGATAGATAGATAGATAGGTAGATAGATAGATAGATAGATAGATAGACAGATAGATAGATAGATAGATAGATAGATAGATAGATAGATAGATAGATAGATAGATAGATAGGTAGATAGATATGGTGAAAGTCGTAGAAGTTTGCTAAATAATGCTTCGAACTTAAAACTAACACGATCTCACGAGCGCTAGATGTCTTACTTTAACGCTTTGGGATTTCAAGCTTATTATGTGAAGCAACGCGTACACACGAAGCCGGAGGTATCTAAAGGACGTCTTCTGAGCTTCGCTAAAGACAAAATTTCTAGAACACAGCGTCCTGTGATAGCCTTTATTTCTTGTCGGAATATTTGAGAATATTGTTTGCAGGAGCCTTGCCAGTATACTCTGAATGATGACGGGGTATCTACGTTTTCTTTTATTTGTAGAATAAAACGAAGCTAGAATGGATTCTTCAGCCGGTAGCCTTCTATTTTCTTCGTTCCTTTTTCTAGCGATGGATGCGTAATCTATCGTGTAACAGCGAATTTGTGCCCGGGACTGATAGTTTGCGCTATGATGGCTTCCGCAGCACATAGCAGGCAGTCTAGTCAAATCAGAATGGGCGCCATTCGATCTTATGCAGCCTCACGTATACGTCCCTTGCACGACCCCTCTTCGTCGCTATTTTGTAGAAGCCTAATATTAGGTCTACCCTACTGCATTTAGCTTATTCCGGTTACTTCTGTGCTTGCATGTAGTTTTTTATATTGTTCTTTTCACAAACTTACACGGCTCTCTTTTATGTTGGAGTTGCATTTCCGCCAGATGCACTCCAAGTGGTGGTCGAGCCAGGAATCACAATAGAAGAAGCCATTATCTGGCGCCTAGAGCAGCCCCCAACAGAAAGCCCTACAAAAAGAAGTGATTTACGTTTGCTATTTGTTTTAAGGGTGTTGTAGTTTTCTTTCAGACTTGAACTGCTTTTTTGTGACGATGCAGTTGAAGAGTATGCTTGATGAAAGAACAAACTATTGACTTCAGCACTCAGTTATATTGTGGTGTCTTGTGCTCTTTGAGGCCTGTGAATTTATTCCGCAAGCAATGAAAGTGTAGGATTCAGGGCATTGTATTGCTCGGAAATCACAATGACGTCGTAAACTTTTTCGTTTCATTCTTGCAGAAAGTATCAATGCATTGCCATCAATACGCTTCATCACCAAGCAAAGATGTCCTTTGCTGCCGCAACTTAAGGCTGCACCACAGTAAAGGTACATTCCTTACTTTAGCATGAATGTAGGAAAGAAACAATGAACTTTGACCCGCCGCAGAATAGTCATGTTATTTGTGTTTGGTATTGTGTTTGGTATTCTTGTTTGGTTATTTCTGTTTGGTATTCTTGCCGAGCCAAATCAGAAGTGTCAGTGACTTGAGAGTCCTGTACGGTTCTACATTTCAATGTAGTGTAGAAGTGTCCACACATTATTTTTTGTTTGTGCTCCTACTCCACACGCCATATAGGGGTATTTCCAAGTGAAATGAAAGACACTAAAGCTACATCGCTTGAAATTGCGCCAACACTGTTCTACTGCTTGATAAATGAGTACTAAGAACGCGCTAAGAACGAGCAACAGTGGAAAAAAACACTAGAGCACGAGTGCTGACAGCAATTGAAGAACATTTTAAATAAGAAATATTGCAAGAAACAAAAAAAGAACAGACCACCACTTGTTAGGAAAACAGCACCAAAAATGTGAGAAAGTTACTGAATAGTTTTTCTCAGTTTGCTGCTTTGCTGATAACCATTTCACTACGTAATTGTCAACCTTTTCTTGGCGAGGCGAGAGTGGCACACACATGCTTCAAGTTTGCGCACATTATGTTTCAGTGCACTCAAACTCTTACGGCGTCAAATCTATTCCAGTTATGTGACCATGTGCACTCGTGTTTGCTTTCATGTGCTATCCCTTGAAGCAACCCGCAATAACTATCGCACATAGAGTTGAAACGCCTTCAAACATTCATAAAAATTCAAATAGTAAATATTCAGTGTGTCTAGCGTATTTTCATTGCGTATAACTGCATTTGTAGTCTACATAAGGCATTTCTTAAAAAGAAATTTCGCGTGCAGCAGGGAAGAATCACAATAAATCAAACAAAAAGAACATTCACTTTCACAGTGATTTATCTCTCTCTGTCTATCAGGGAATATATCTGACAACTTGCACACTCTAGCATCGCCGTTAATGAAAGTAGGTATACGGAGTATTACGCAACGAAACCACAAGATGATTATGAGAGACGCCATGTAGAGGGCTCCAGTAATTTATACCATCTGGTGTTTTAGCGAGCACTGACACCACACGGTAACAGGCCTCCACCTTTTCGACTTCATTGAAATGCGACAGCCTTGGAAGGAGAGAGAGGTTTGAACCCGCCACCTTCAGGAGAGCAGCCAACCACCACCCACTGCCACTAAAGCACTTATCGTATGAGCTGCCTTAAATAATGAAATTGCGTGAAAAAAAAAGAACTTGCTTTCATGCCTACTCGACACTGCGCGTCGGTGGTCACCTTAAAATGCTTGCATGATTATATTTCTCTTAAGTACTTCATCGCGCTGCACAAGGCTGACACATCTCAATGTACGCAGATACATAATGCGCAGTTCAACGATTAGTTGCAAAGTGAGTTGGAAGCACACTGCTGCTTCAAACACATTTTGCAACATAGAAGTCTAAGAAAGGTTCTGGGTATCTAGAGATTGGTTCTAGATTGATATGAGGGACATTGCGATTCCGTATAAAGCAAAAAGAAATATTCGCACGTTCCACTCACCGCAAGAGTCCTATAGGTGTTATGCGTAGCAGTCAGCGATCAGTGGGCTATGACGCATTGTATCCTTTAGAGCCATCGATTCCAAGATTAGTTTAGCGATCCCAGCACGGCGGGGTTGTTGAGAAATGCTTGCATATAGACTAAAAAGTAGTAGTCAAATATATGTAGGAACAATTTACATCAATATTAGAGCGGATCACAGCAGCCAGCAATACACAACCTTATAGCAGAAACTGATTAAATATGGCCAACCACGATTACAAAGAACACTCTGTTGCATTTGAAAGCCCAAGCTACTGGTTCATAAACAATATACAGCTTAATTCAGCTTAACAAACATTACCAAGCTCTCGTTACTGAACATTACCAAAGACTAATATCGGGGCCAGTCATTGTTTTTGGCTGTGTGCACAAGCTTACGCGCATGCCGTCATTGAATACTAGACCTACGCCGCATGCATGTCATGTTAGAAAGATATTCGTCATACAGTCATATCGTTTCATATTATTATCTATATACGCAAATGCAGCGAAACAACTAAAACACGTATGCGGCTGTAAACCAGGTGAGTGTAAACGCGTTTGACGTCACTGGCTTTATTTTTCATAACACAGTGACAAGCTATAAGTATATCCAGCAGTGTGACTGTTATTTACAAGAGGGATATCATGGTAACTTTTTTGTGTGAAAGATCATTACTGACTTCCATCACCGTGGCATCTAGACTTGTGTGTTTTAATATTTTTTTCTTCGAAGGCACGTATACATGTGCCCGTAAATTTGAATTATGTGAGATATATAGTGTGCCGTTTCAAGACCCGACCCTTGGAATTTTGTAGTTAATGCATTATGCGTCTTGTGAAGCGAAAATTACTGTTTCATACAGAACAGGAGCCCGATTACGTTCTCTAAAAAATACGTTTTTTTTTCTGCGTTTGAGTGCTTTGGTAGAACACTACCGAAGCACGTTTCAAGTTATTATGATTTTTTTCTGCAAAGCTAATATCCTTGGGACGCAACTCTGCCTCGTTTTGCAGGCTCTCCAAGATATCTTATCGCTTTCGCGCAGATGGCTTGCGTTGGACTTCATTGGTCTGATTTTAGCCATGGTCTCCGAATGACTTCCTTTTAAAATTCTCAAACAGCAAACACTCCCAGCCTTATATTTCGCTTTTATAGTTCTTCCCTAACTACATGACGTTGCGCCGTGTAGGAGAGCTCATATATTAGGGTAGCGACTGTTGCAGTCAAAGAGATGCATGCCTTAAATTCATAGTAATCACCGTGTGCTGAGGCAACGTGCGGCGCAGACTTGCGAAGTAGTAGAAGAAACTACAGTATCCCGGATGCTGTGAATAAAGGATTGCTGTTAGGCACCAGAGCGGAAGTACGAGGCCCTAAACTGACAATTGATGAAGCTCTGCTTTGTGACCACTGGATCCCAAATGAGCGTTTATTGCGTACACATAGCCACTAAGTGCAGTGAAACATAAAACTACGCCTACGCACTGGACAAAAGTAACAAGATGTCGACGGGACCAGCGCACACAAACAACTGCTGTTTGTCAGTTGGTCTGCTCCAGTACAGTGCACACGTTTCTTCTTTCTTTCGCTATGCCAGCGTTGCTTTATGTTTGACAGCAAAAACTGTTATGAGATCAAAACACGAGTTACACGAGGCGCCGTAGTTTCCCGCTGCCGCTAGTGTACGTAACCAGTATCAAAAGAAGCAAGAAAAAAAAAGCTCAGTAAATAAAAAATGACAGCATATCTTCGGAGTAAATGATAATTAGTGAAGGGAAGCCTCCGTCCGTCTGTCTGTCCAGACGTTCTTTGTCTGCCTGTCGATCCATTCGTTTTTCAGCCTCAAAAATCACTTGTCTCTGCCCTGTTTATTTTTCTATTTGAATTGCATTGCCTGCTACATGTTTATGGTGCGGGCTGGAGATTTGTTTTTGCTACATCAAAAGAGAGAATGTCCGTTTCTCTGTCCTATTGCACACAATTTTAATGAACCAATATAATCTAGTAAATGAGACGAGAAATGGTTTTGAGACAACGTCATCTATTACACTGCTCGGGATATACTGCTGGCTAACCCTGACGCAGGATAAGTTTAGACTAAAAGGAGCTTCATCCCTACACAGCAACGACCCATTTATTAGAATACTCGGCTGGCACGCAGTGGACCCAGGCATGCAAACCCGGGTCCACTTCGTGCCAGTCGAGTATTCTACCACTGAGCCCCACCAATTTTTTTTCTTTATAGGATGGAAATATTGCAATCGAATGTGGGAGATATAATCATACGATCAATCGTTTTGGTCCTGGTAATAGTTCCTAAACTGGCCTTAGGCAGGCTTGATGTAGGCAGGCTTGATGATATGAGTAAGAAAGGGTGTTAATTATGAAAAAAACTAGGCATCACACAATGTCAATTGCGTAACGAGAGGATCTTTCTATGCTCCAACCGATTAGAAAAATTGTCATTCATCACCTATCAACTATGGCGCTTACCTTCTTAAGACATGATTCTTCATTATCGTCAGCCATTGCATAAAAATTGCATAAAAGTTCTAGCACGTGTGTGGCGGATACTACGCTTTTTAGAAGAATGACGAAGCGTAGAATGGTGAAAGCTGGTCTGCTACACAAAAATTATGAATATTTATGGCGTAGTTGGAACCCAGCAAGTGTGATTATAGCAGTTAAGCCACGAGTGTTTAAAAAAAGCAGTGAAAGGCCCCTTTTTAGCTTTTGTTGTGACTGGGCTGCACGCTCCGCGCAGGCCTGGCGTTTTTTTTATGTTTTACTAACTAGCCCCCATCATAGGATCCTTCAGCGCAGTCGCAAGCGTTCGTGGTGCGCATTACGAACATGTGGATATCTTGGGGAACAGTGGCTTTGTTATGGCCCTCACGACGAGTTCAATAAGAGACCTCGTGGCTTCAGTTGAGGTTGATGATGCGCTACAATTACGAAAAGCGGAAGGTCATTTTTCTGCAGAAAACGAAGCAACCGGCTAAAAGAAGCCCGGAGAAAAGAGTGAACGCATGCTCACGCTGAATTCCTCTACTCCCAATGATGAGTAGTATTGTGAGTATTTACTTATGAATAAATATATTTATGGCAGCCCAAAGTGCGACGACCCTTCATACAAAGAAAACTGCGATTCAGCCTAGTTCGAACATAATAATATTGAAGTAGCTAACGTGCTTGCTTGGGCGAGCTGGTACAATATTATTAATATAAAAACAGAGCCAATAACGAGGGACACGTAAATAAGGAGACAAACAGTGGCAGTGACTTACAAAAAGATTTATTTGCTGGAACCGCGCAGTATATACTTGAGCGGTATCTGAAAAATAAGAGGAATGAAAAACCAAAGAAAACAGAATTCACCTAACAACCGAGTAATCATTGTGATAAAGCGCCATGAACAACACGTGTGCCATCATTCTGAAGAAAATCGATTTTATTTGTCATAGAGCAATCGAAGGCCTGCTGACATAGATTGCCCAGCC
>NW_023608170.1:0-30698 GCF_013339725.1 Rhipicephalus microplus | reverse complement strand
AGGTGTATGTGATTCCCTAAAAGAAACCAAACAAATAGAATGTTAGGCTTAAGGACAAATTCACTTCATTTGAAATCTTACTAGCTTGTTGGGTATTGCAATTTTTCCTCTCTTCTATTTGTTATTTTTATTCCCCCTTTTTTTAATGTGTTTATTTTTAACCACCCATTTGTACAGATACTCGGCTTGCTAACAATTTGTCTCTAAAGTATGGCATCGTCCCTTTCATGACTGCAGCGAGGCCGCCAGTAGGGTGAACAACAACTTTATTGCAGTTGGGTTGTCTATATATCTCTGGCATGCTACTCTGTATAGGAATGGGTACTATAATACTTGGGAAGAGAGGAAGGAAAGAATAATAAAAAGAATGTAAACAAATGTGAAATGTGCATGTGAACCTCATAAATGCATTTAAAGTTACGGTATCAGGCCAGTTAAGCTTTTTATGTGAGTTGTTATATCATTAAAACTTTCCGATGATGCCATTTCCGGCAGGTAATAAATAATGCCTGTACAACTCGACGCTGTTTTCAAGGTCCGAGCACTGGGCCTAACGTGTTGCGCAACGTTAACTGATTGGGGCAAATCATGTCCATTTGTAGTTCAAACACTTGTCTCTCGTCTTGGTACGCGGGGCATACAAGCGGTGTGTGCTCCACTGTTTCTATTCTGCCAAAGTTACCACAATTAACGGGGACTGGTGGTCCACCCTACGCATACCTGCATGGTCGAGTATGCCACGTTCAGTCGAAGGCGATGATACAGCGCCTCTAGGTGGCGAGGTAGCGAATGGGAATATTCGTTCTCATTTGTGGGTAAACGCAATACAGAAAGTTATCTTTGTGAAGCGGCAAGTTCCAAACTTAAGCGTGGCCTGAACGGCCGTCGTAATCGTATGAAGCCACCTCTCGTCCGTTCTTGATCCGGCCGTAGAGAGCGGTATTTGTACATATAACGAAATGCATATACGCTGAAAAATGCCATGGTACTAGAGGACGTTACTTGTAGTATGATAAATAATAACAATAGCAGCAGATCCATGGGACGGGTGAACTAAGATGAGGGGGCGAAGCGTCCATCATAGCTCCATGGCTCGTTCATTTGTCGTTCGTTCTGCGTAGTCCATCCGTCCTCTTGTGCGACATCATGCATCCATCTGTGCGTCCGTCTCTACGTTTCATGCGTCTGTCCATCGTTCATCGTCCTCTCGTGCGTCCATCGTGCGTCCATCTGTCCGTGCATTAGTCCGTCTCTTGTGCGTTGATCCGTGCGCCCAGCGTCAGTCCCTGCGTTCGTTCATGCGTATCCGTCCATCCCTGCATTCGTCATGCTTTCCTCCGTCCATACGCATCATCATGTATCAGATTGCAGCTTATCAGGTGACTGTACGTCACACTTATTCTGTCCCTTTGTTCCCTTTCACTCTTTCATATAGTGCTTTTAAAAAGGCTCGAAATAAACCGCCAGTGGCTTTCTTTGGGTGCGCAGCTCTAGCCAACATGACATCCTGTTCTTTAGAGACACAATACATAGTTTTGCTTGAACATCTGCCACACAAACATGATCCTGTTTTTTAGTAGAGACAATAAATGGGGTCAGCAGTGCCAAAGCCCGTCAAATGGAAAACGTCAAGCATCCAGAACAGCTGCAGTTGGCAGGGCAACATACGAAAAAATGCAGATGTTCAAGCAAAAACTGGAAACTTTTCTTGCGGCGACGCCCACTAAAACCACCCAGGACGGAAACCTCCAAGACAGCAATCTGCTCGCATCGCCAGTGAGGAAGCCCTCGACATCTACAACAAATTCTTTCTCAGAAGGTGAGAGTAAGACTACCAGACAGTGTTGTGGAGGTTCGAGGAGTACTGTGTCGACTAGGGGAACGAGTTTACGAGGAGGCATGTTTTCGCCTTCGCATGCAGAAGGAAGGAGAGCCGTTTGAGCATATTTGCGAGAGCTTAAAAAAACAGGCGAAGCTAGCAGTTTCGGCACGCTAGAAAGATCATGATACGAGATCAGGTTGTTTGGCACAAACAACCCGAAGATAAGGGAAAAAATGCTGCGAGAAAAGGGCTTAACCTTACAGAAGGCTGAGCAGATTTGCAAAGCAGCGATGTTCAGCAGACCAAACTGTGCTGGTCGAGTCAAACGTTGCAAGTAGACTACGCCCACAGCAGAGCACCACAAAAAAAGATTCGGTGCCGACAGCTTAGAGACCCGAAGAGTCGAGCTCTCCCCTCTAGCGCATAGGTCTCTCCTCGCGACGCGCCGCAGGGCTTCTTTTATATGCACCGGGTGGATTTTTTGAGTAACCAAATGCCCAACCAAAAGCGCCGCTGGTCGTGAGGTCAGAATCCTCCAATGGGGTCGCCACTGGGCCGCGTCAGCGAATCTGAAGCCGCTGCGCTGCACGTGGCTGCCCCCAAGGACGAGTGACGTCAACACGCATTGCGTCAGACTCGCCAGACAGGAAGGCGCCGATTGCTTGCTCGACGGACTCGCTGGCTGAGGTGACTCACTGTGCGTGCGCGGCAGAGAGGCACCGCCGCGTGATGACGCCGCTGAGTTGTTCGCGTCAGGCGGGCTCGCGGGCTGGCCTTGACACAGATCGGCTTTTTGAGAGGCATGGACGTTCGCTGTGTACTCGCAGGCATAACAGCACCAGCAGGAGTCGAACCCAAGCATTCTGCGTGGCAATCGAGTAGTTTACCGCAAAGGCACGCCCCGTCACGATACTGCTTTAGAGAAAAAGAGAGAAAGAGAGACTATTTAATAAAAAAAAACAGATTTCTGCCGGCGTCTATATATCTCTGGCATGCTACTCTGTATAGGGATGGGTACTACAAGATTTGGGAAGAGTGGGAGGGAAAGAATAATAAAAAGAATGTAAACAAATGTGAAATCTGCATGCGAACCTGATAGATGCATTTAAAGTTAGGGTTTCAGGCCAGTTAAGCTTTTTATGTGAGTTGTTATATCATTAAAACCTTCCGATGATGCCCATTTCCGGCAGGTAATTGAAGAATGCCTGTAACACTCGACGCTGTTTTCAAGGTCCGGGCACTGGGCCTAACGTGTTGCGCAACGTTAACTGATTGTGGCAAATCATGTCCATTTGTAGTTCAAACACTTGTCTCTCGTCTTGGTACGCCGGGCATACAAGCGGTGTGTGCTCCACTGTTTCTATTCTGCCAAAGTTATCACAATTAACGGGGACTGGTGGTCCACCCTACGCGGTACAAATACCTGCATGGTCGAGTATGCCACGTTCAGTCGAAGGCGATGATACAGCGCCGCTAGGTGGCGAGGTAGCGAATGAGAATATTCGTTCTCATTTGTGGGTCAACGCAATACAGAAAGTTATCTTTGTGAAGCGGCAAGTTCTAAACTTAAGGCGTGGCCTGAACGGCCCGTCGTAATTGTATGTAGCCACCTCTCGTCCGTTCTTGAACCGGCCGTAGAGGGTGGTACTTGCACATATAACGAAATGCCTATACGCTGAAAAATGCAATAATACTAGAGGACGTTACTTGTAGTATGATAAATAATAAAAATCGCAGCATATCCATGGAGTGAATAATGATGAGTGGGGCGAAGCGTCCGTCATAGCGTCCGTGCCTCCTTTCTTTCGTTCGTTCGATCTTGCGTGCGTCCATCCGTCCTCTATGCGTCTGTCCATCTGTTCATCCGTCCTCTCGTGCGTCCATCCGCGCGTGCATCCGTCCGTGCATCCCTCCGTGCGTTCGTCCGTCCTCTTGTGCATTGATCCGTGCGCCCATGCGTCAGTCTCTACGTTCGTCCATGCGTCCATCCACCCATCCGTCCGTCCAACCGTGTGGCCGTCCGTCCATTCGTGCGTCCGTCCCTGCGTTCATCTATTTGTCCATCCATCCTTCCGTCCACCCCTACGTTCGTCCATGCATTCATCCGTCCGTCCGTGCGTCAAACATACAGACAGATGACGGACGGACGCGGCCAGCGGATGTTTCACGGTTTGCCGATCAAAAGTATATGATAAGCGTAAGGCAGCGGTGGCCCGCGCATGAAGACGGAAATACGATGCGCGAGTGTGCTAGAAAATAGAAAAGACGTCACACGAAGATGTTGGCGATCGCTTGTTCATCGGCGGTGCCGTACGCTGAAGGGCGCGGTGTAGTAAAATAAAAGACGTTTTTGGCGCGTGCGCGCACGTTCAGAAGGACGGCTGATGGACAAGGCTGCAGAGCGGCGTGCGCGCAAGGCGCCGGCGGCTCGTGATCGAAGACACAACGCCGATGTGTGAGCGCGCGCAGCAGAAGTGTTCCGTGAAACTGCGGAGAGGCGCCAACAAGATTGCATCGTACGAGAACGGGAGGCCGAAGCGGCGCGGTAGCGGCGTGCGGACCCAGCTTCACTGCACTCTTCATCGTTTACCCCGTGGATATGATGTCGTTTTTCTATGATGAGCAAATCTGTTTGCGATATTCGAAGCATTGTCTTTGATAAAAGATATTCTGCTGAAATTTCGGTATTTGAGCCCATTTCGGGCAGCTTCATCCACTATTTCATTTTCTGAAGTAACAGCACGGCCAGGTATCAATTGGCACGTAATGTTATGTCTTCAGTTTATATAACAATGTAATGGAGATAAGCGATATCAGACGTTTCAGGTTGGTAATTACCACGCTTGTACGTGTTGCGTATACTTTGCAGGGCTGCTTTAGAATATGTAACTATTGCCCATCTTTTTGGCCAATCTTGTCGTAGTATAAACATAAAAGCCTCCCGATTGCGATATAGCTCAACTGATGTAGAAGACGTTGCTCTCGCTAGGCGAAACACAAAGAATTGTTTTGTAGGGGGCCCGAAAACTCCGTATGACGACTGACACTGCGTGGTGGAGCCATCTGTAAATGTGGGTGTCATGGGCGTATTCTTTGTGCACATATATACCGCAACGCCATCTGATGGGTTGCTGCTTGGGGCATTTTTCTTTTTGCACTGATTCGAGGGATATATGGCACAATATTCAGTGATGACGGAGTTCAGTGTGAAATGCTTCTAGGCATAATAGGTGACGCCTGGGCAGGAATTGAAATACGTGTGCATATGCTTTTACCGACCTTGCCCAAGCTAGACGTAGGACTGGCTCTATGAATACACCATAAAAAGTGGGTCTTGCTGTGAATAATGGGGGCGGAGGTGAATTTGGAGTGTCTCCTGCACACATATCATTTCAAGAGGAAGCTATCCGGCTTCTACTACAGTTCCTGCTCGACACGACCCCTTTAGAAGGCCAACAGATGCTTGAAGACTGTTGTTGCGTTCTACATTGAATTTTCGCGCGTATGAGAAATATTGTGCAAGACAGACAGGTAAATACCGCAACGTCTTGTCGACGTAGGCTTTATAGAGGAGCACCATTGATCGGCAGTTGCTGGCCCACTGTGATTCGGCTAAAAATCAGAATACGCGTGACGCCGACAAAACCTCGCTCAGTTTCTTCACCTGAGAAAAAGACACTATTCAGGCGTAATGCTGGTGAAACGTAGATTGTGGTCGCAATGTGGACTATCGAAGTTTATAAGCATTCATATGTACTCCTGTGACACAACAGTCACTCCGGATTTACATCACTCATAGGCGTATTAGCCATGGGGGCAAGGGGGGCGCTAGCCCCCTCACCAAGAAGACCTCCTTCCCTTCCGACAGTGGTCAATGTTTGCTGCACGATGAGGATTGACAACAAATGCAATGCTTTCTTTGACTGCAGTAATCACTCAGTCATAATTTTACGAGGTGATCGGTATATTACGAGAAAATGTTGCATATAATGAACTATTTCCAACAATACTGCTGTGAAGATTTTCCTAGTAGACTCTTTGCGGTGCGAACCACTGTAAAACGCTTCCGCGCCTTGTGCTGTAGCATTGCAGAGCAGGCTAGCCCCGAACAGGGTCCTATAAGATTACATCACTAGCTCAAGGTTTTATTCTGCTGTGCCTGGCTGGCTGATGCAGCAACAGATGGGAATGAGGAAAGTTTTTATGGACTTATGAAAGCCCTTGCTGCTTCACGAAAACATTTTTCTTCCATTGAAAATGAATGGCATCACCGCTGCTTTGTTGAAGCTGCTGTGAGCCTATGAGTGTGATGAATTATTTTCAAAGTTTGGTTTTGCCGTACTAAAATAGAAAAAAAACGGGTTCGCGCTTCAGTCTCCGATCAAGCAAATCAGTGATAAATTTCGCTTATGGTACTTTGTAACAGTAGCAGCAGCTTTCAATGTGGCGACGAATAAAGCAGTGGAAATAAAGCAGTGGAGCAGTGGGAAGCTCAGCTTACAATCTTTGCTTAAAACTTAGCCCCACGAACCAGGGAGATAGTGAAAGGCCGTTGTTTTTTGCACAAAGCAGACTTACAAAAGCGCACACGTGCCACCTCTCTCTTTCTCGGCAAAGGTGAACTAATTGTATTTATGCAGATAGTTGTGAGGTGAAGCATAAAAAATCGCCGCCATAACCACAAAATGATGCGATGTAAGAGGCGCTTGCACGGAGATGATCGTGCAACCCACCAATTATCCGTGTACATCTCCCACCATCATATATAGACGTGACAACGTTATATATCCCAGACCTGTCCGTTTGCATGTTTCTGCGCATACTCCATACTTTGTAGTAGAAAACTGTGTCCTGCTTCCAATTTTTTATACAGTCTTAACCATAACGCAGAAGTGCCTATGTTTATTGATAATGACACGATATATGCCATATCTATGACGATAATAGTTAGGCACGTGTTGGGGGCCCCGACGTATTAATATATTTAAAAAGTGCGTTTTCGCGTGTACGCTGTATTCCCTGACGAAGACAGGCTCTACTGCGGAAACTTTGGAAGAAGAATATTTTCGCTCGTTCGTCGGTCGTTTCTCCAATCACACACACACACACACACACACACACGCACGCACGCACTCACACACAGATATATATATATATATATATATACATACATATATATATATATATATATATATATATATATATATATATATATATATATATATATATATTGTTACGGGTAACTTATTTAATAAATTAAATACGATGCACCGTGCTCGGCGAACAAGATGACGATAG
Organism: Rhipicephalus microplus; assembly: GCF_013339725.1. Classification (NCBI taxonomy): domain Eukaryota; kingdom Metazoa; phylum Arthropoda; class Arachnida; order Ixodida; family Ixodidae; genus Rhipicephalus; species Rhipicephalus microplus. The sequence goes on along the minus strand of NW_023608170.1, from coordinate 23,578 downwards.
TTCATCAACAACCAGCCACAAACGTCGTCTTTCTCTTTCTTGCAGACAGGCTGTGCCGGCTGTTGCGTATCATAACCCCCCGGCGGTAGAAGCACCGTCTCGATGCTTGAGCAACTCGGATGCGGTAGAAGGAGGGTGATAAGGCTTGAGTCGAGCTATGTGCACGATGTCCCTCGAAGGTGACGATGATGACGTTGAATCGGCTGGAACAATCTCGTATGTGACGTCAGTAACCTGGCGAACGACGCGGTATGGTCCAGTGTAGCGTGACAGCAGTTTTTCAGAAAGCCCTACACGCCGAGTGGGGGACCAGAGGAGGACAAGGGAACCCGGTGAAAAGTGCACGTTTCGATGATGGGAATCGTAGAGTTGTCTTTGGTGCTCCTGTGAGGCCTGCAGGCGGCTGCGGGCGAGTTGGCGTGCGTGGTCGGCGCGCGATGGCTTCGCCGGCATACTCAGTGACCGAGGGCAGCAAGGTGTCAAATGGTAGGGCGAGTTCTCGGCCGTATAAAAGATAAAATTGTGAATAGCCGGCAGTGTCGTGACGTGACGAATTATATGGGAACGTGACAAATGGCAAATGAACGTCCCAGTCCTGGTGGTCGGCCGCTACGTATTTAAAAAGCATGTCGGTTATGGTGCGGTTGAGGCGCTCCGTAAGACCGTTCGTTTGCGGATGGTACGAAGTGGCAAACTTGTGCTTGGCAGAGCAAGAGCGCAGGATTTCATCAACGACAGCTAATACGAAGGTCCGGCCCTGGTCAGTGAGAAGTTGGCGTGGAGCTCCGTGTACTAATATTATCATACAGCAGAAAGTCCGCCACATCGGTTGCGCAACTCGTCGGAAGTGGTCGTGTGATAGCGTACCGTGTCGCATAGTCAGTGGCGACAGCGATCCATTTGTTGCCTGAGCTGGAGATCGGGAATGGGCCAAGCAGGTCGAGGCCAACTCGAAAAAAAGGTTCAATGGGAATGTCGATCGGCTGAAGGAATCCAGCTGGTAGGGAAGAAGGCTTTTTAAGGCGCTGGCAGGGCTCACAAGCGGCGACGTAGCGTCGAACAGAGCGGGCAAGACCAGGCCAAAAGAAACGTCGGCATACACTGTCGTATGTACGAGAGACGCCCAAGTGGCCCGCCAAAGGAGCGTCATGAAGTTAGTTGAGAATAGTCGCACGAAGGTGGGCTGGTATGACGGGGAGCAAGTCATGGCCATATGGATCGAGGTTACGGCGATACAGGATGCCGTCTTTTACCAGGAACATTTGTAGAGATGCAACGCGAGGCATTGACTCAAGCTTGTCAATGATGGTTCGCAGGGAAGCATCCCGGCGTTGTTCGTGGCCAAGATTGAGTAGCTGCGTCACAGACAGGAGGTCTGGAAAGGTGTCAGTATGGGTAGCCTCTTCCACAGGGTAGCGTGATAAACAATCAGCATCTTGATGTGACCGCCCTGTTTTGTAAGTTACGGTGAACGTGTATTCTTGTAATCGTAGGGACCAACGAGCGAGGCGTCCTGTGGGATCCTTGAGTGAGGCCAGCCAGCAGAGCGCGTGGTGGTCGGTGATTACCCGGAATGGACGCCCGTATAAGTATGGGCGAAACTTGGCGACTGCCCACACAACAGCGAGACACTCACGTTCCGTGATTGAATAATTGCGCTCAGCTGTAGATAGCAGGCGAATTGCATATGCTATAACACGGTCATGTCCGCGTTGATGTTGCATTAGCATTGCCCAGATGCCATGCTCACTCGCTTCAGTGCGAATCTCGGTTGGAGCTGATGGATCGAAATGGGCTAAAATCGGCGGTGTTGTAAGGAGCGTCGTGAGCTGGGAAAAAGATGAGGCTTGATCAGCGCCCCAGAAAAACGGGGTGTCCTTCTTCAGGAGGTTTGTGAGTTGGCGTGCAATGATGGCGAAGTCCTTAACAAACCGTCGAAAGTAGGAGCACAAGCCCACAAAACAGCGAACGTCCTTTGTTGACTTCGGAACAGGAAAGTTCGTGACGGCGCGAATTTTCTCGGGATCCGGGCGGACTCCTGCGGCATCGACGATGTGGCTAAGTACGGTTATTTGACGACGGGCGAAGTGGCATTTCGACGAGTTCAGTTGAAGTCCGCCTCGACGAAAAACTTCAAGAATCGCCGATAAACGCTTGAGATGGGAGTCGAATGTGGGCGAGAAAACGATAACGTCGTCTAAATAACATAAACAGGTTGACCATTTAAACCCTTGGAGCAATGAGTCCATCATTCTTTCCAATGTGGCCGGCGCATTGCAGAGACCAAAGGGCATAACTTTGAAATGATAAAGCCCGTCAGGAGTGACGATTGCGGTCTTCTCACGGTCCATCTCATCCACAACGATCTGCCAATAGCCAGATCGAAGGTCGATAGTGGAAAAATACGTAGCACAGTAAAGGCAGTCTAAGGCATCGTCGATTCTAGGCAACGGATAAACATCTTTCTTCGTAATTTTGTTGAGATGCCTATAATCTACACAAAAGCGCCATGTTCCATCCTTCTTTCTGATCAGGACGACAGGAGAAGCCCAGGGGCTATAAGATGGTTCAAGTATGTCTTTTGCAAGCATCTTTTTGACTTCCTGTTGTATGACTGTGAATGGTGAATGGGACTCGCGTCATCAGTAATGATGCGATGAGTAACAACACTCGTTCGGCTCAAAGCCGTGCTGGCGAAGTCGAAAAAGTCACTATAGGACTCCAGGACGTGACGAAGGGCTTCCGCTTGATCAGGAACGAGGTCTGATGGTACCTAGTGGTCAACGTAGACACCCGATGAACGTGATAGGGTTGGTTCATGGTCTGAGGTGCAGCAATCATCCACTCTGAAGGATTCAATCATATGGTCTTATAGAGCAGTAATTTCGGCCAGGGAGATACCGTGTGGAAGAATTTGGGCAGTGAGGGCAAAATTGACAATAGGAAGGCATGTGCGGCTTTCAACAATTGTCAAAACGGTGTGCGGAACAGCGACGCCATGCGTAAGCATCACAGCATGAATTGGTACCACCATGTAATCGCCGTTAGGTACAGGTGATGTAGAGAAGAGGTCGATATGTGTGACAGTTAGGCGGAAGGCGTGCGAAATCAATGCAGCAAAGGCGACTTTGGGGTGGGTTGGTCAGATCATAAAGTAGAGGCATTTCAAGGTTAAGACAGCCGGCTGAACAATCTATAAGGGCCGAGTGAGCGGTTAGAAAATCCATGCCTAGAATTACTTCATGAGGGAAATTTTCTATAACAGTGAAAAGAACAGCAGTGCTTCTATCGGCGATAGTCACACGGGCAGAGCACATGCCAATAAACGCGGCAGTTCTCCCGTCGGCGACTCGAACGGCTCGGTTGAAGGCGGGTGTGACAACTTTCTTTAGGCGGCGTCGAAGAGCAGCACTCATTATGGACACATGCGCGCCGGTATCGATCAACGCGCGCTCAGGTACATTGTCTAAAGTAACGTTCAACAGATTCCGGGTGGTCGGTAATGTTAGACGATGATTTCTTGCAGAAGTCGTCGTCAATGTAGCTTCACCTCCAGAAGCTTCACTGCCTGGTTTTCCGCTCGGGGGCGCTGCGAATAGGTCAGAGTTCCGGTTGTCAAGGTGGATGGACGTGTTTTTGAGCGCTCCGGATCGACTGCGCAGATAAGTGTTTTTGCATGTTTTGAGCTTGTCTTTATAATTATAAGGCAGCGGTTGAAATCTTCGTAGCACTTATATTATTTTATGGTACGGCTTTTCGGGGGCCAGTCACCAGGTATTTATTAGTTAGTGCGGGAGTGTGTGTTTGAAATTATTTTTTTGTTCTTTTTTTTGCCACCCCGTGGGGGAGGTGCGCGTACATTGAACACGCAAATTTTTGTAGTAGAGCTTAGACTTTCTTTTTTTTTTCGAAGTGCAGGGCTCGAGTTTAGTAACTATCGAGTATAGGGACAATTGGTGTCAGGAAAGCATGCTTAAAAAGTTTGTAAAGTGTTCAGGATGTGGAGTGAGTTTGAAAGTGGACCCAAGCGTACAAACGGATGGAGAAGAGGCTGACGCGAAGTGTAGGCAATGTGAGGTCGAGGAAAAAATGGAGAAAATGATGGTTGCCCAGAGTGAACTGCTGACGAGAATCGCCGAGCTCGAGACTGCGTTGGCGACAGAGCAAGAGAAAACGAGGGCAATGGGAGAAAGACTGAAGTCCGCCGAGGAAGCGCTAGCGAAGCTGAACAAAGAAGCGACCTACCGAGAGAACAGTAGGGAACCGGCAACCAGAACGGTGGAGAAGGAAAAGCAAGCAAGTTTGGAAAAAACAGGTTTAGCCGGTTCAACTGTCGCAAGGCCCAGCTTCAGCGAGGTAGTGGTGGGGCAGGGAGGGAACAAAGCAGCCGGCGTCACAGGTGCAAGTAGCCCCCAGGTGCAGAACGCTCCAGCTGAAAAGTCACAGCATGTGATAATCGCCGGGGACTCGAATTTAAATCGATGCACAGAAGCCATCAAAGAGAGGGTAAGAGGTGACAAGAGGGTTGCAGTAGGGGCGTTCCCAGGACGCAAGCTGGAAGCAGTCATGAGGCAAGCGAGCGCAAAGCTCAAAACGACAGCTGATAGACGAAACCTCGTGATAATTTCAGGCGGTTTAAACGATGTCCTAAGTGAAGATGCAGCAGGACTAGCAGCCACACTGGCGAAAGGCGTCGACGACATGCGCGCCACTTCTCCTAAGCTACAGGTAGTGATATGCCCGATACCGAAGGTACCGGTGCGTGGTAGCAACCTGCAAAGAGCGGTGGTCAACGCAAACCAAGAGATATGGCGGATGAGTCGAGAGAAAGGCTTTGAGGTGGTGGAAATAAACAGAGAGGTGCATAGGTGGGGGGGTTTTCAACGAGACAGAATTCACTTCGATGGGCGGCTAGGTCATGAGGTGGGTTGGCGACTTGCAGGACGCGCAGTAGCTTTTTTGGGGGGCAAGCGAGCCCTTCGGGGTGCAGGATAGCTAGTAACGAGGAAAACAACCAGGGAGACTCTTCGACAGGTGGTATGGAAAGATACGATTCCAAAGTGGCACCAATATCTAAGATAGGTAGAGTCCGGGGCATAAATAGACGTAGCCACGAGCGCCGAGCCAATTCAGACATAGGGTATATTAACATGCAGGGTGGTAGGAACAGGCTGAAGTGGGAAGAGATAAAAGCACAGCTAAGGGAAGAGAGGCCGATGGCATACGGTTTTGTAGAAACACATCTCAGGGACATGGAACAACCTCCGAACAATCCGGACTACGCGTGGGAATATTGTAATAGAACAGAAGGCAACAGAAAGGGGGTGGTATTGGGGCATTCATTCATAAAAGTACAGACTGGCAAAGAGTCAAGCAGGAGTACAAGGAACATTTATGGCTAAAAGGGAAAGTGGCAGGTCAAATGACACTCCTTGGTTTCGTGTACTTGTGGACGGGAGCAAAGGCCAGAGAGGAAAACCAGGCAATGGTAGAGTGTATATCAAAGGACATTCAGGAGTTAGGAAGAGAGTGCGAGATAATTATACTAGGAGACATGAATGCGCACATAGACGATATAGATGGGTATACCGACCCGACAGACAAAATGATCATGGATATGTGTGAAAGGCTTGATTTGATCATTTGCAACAGTACCGAGAAGTGTGAAGGGCAAATAACATGGGAGGTAGGAAGGCTTGAGTCTACGATAGAATATGCACTGATGTCACATAGGATGTATGATAAGCTGAGGGGAATGCACATAGATGAAGGTGGCTCCAGAAGTCTGGGTATCGATCACAAACGTATCAAGCTAAGTTTTGGAAGAGCAGTAAAAGTGGGAAGGAGACAAGATGAGCAACTACAGGAAAATTTTTATCCAGCAAGGCAAATTGAAATAGCCAATAAACAAATTGAGAAAGTAATCACGGAGGATAATAAGACAGTGTGGACATACACGAATCCGGTTAGACTGTTTGAGCTAGAGCTTGCTAAGACGTGTGACAAGTCACACCGGAAAAGAAGACACAAACCCAAAAGTTGGTGGGATGAGGAAGTTAAGAGAGCCATAGCAAAACGTCAGGAAGCCTCCAGGGAACACAGACATGCTAAGCAGCGGGGTGGACCGACAGATGATGTTGAAAGAAAATGGGCAACCTTTCTAAGCTGTAGAAGGGATGCATCCCTTCTGATCAATGAAAAGATTAGAAGGAAGGGAGCTCAGTGGCTGGCAGAAGTACATAAAAAAGATAGAAAGGCAGCTGCGAAATTTTGGAACCATCTAAACTCCCTAAGAATTGAGACGAGCCTAGAGCAGAGTTTTATAACTACAGCCCAAGGTGCTAGGCTAGAAGGGGACGAAGCTATTGAATATATAAGAACAAGGGTGACAGAAAAATTTCAACAAAGAAGTACTTTATGCACCACAATAGACAAGGACGAATCAAGTGGTGCAATGGCTCCATTTTCACAAGAGTGGGAAAGGGCTGAGAAAAGGGTTCCTAGTAGTACATCAACAGGCCCAGATGGCATTCCAATTAGGCTGATAAAGACATTAGGTCCGAAGTCTAAGCAGGCTTTGAGAGACGCAGTGAGCACAATAATAATCGATGGTGAAGTTCCCGATGGATGGAAACTTAGCAGGACGAGCATGATCTATAAAGGAAAGGGGGACAATGCTGACATAAACAACTACCGTTCTATAACAGTGACATCAGTGGTCTACAGGCTGGCGATGCAGATTATATAGGAAAGACTGCAGGCGTGGATAGAGGATGACGGGGTGCTGGGGGAACTGCAGAATGGGTTTCGGAAACACAGGAGGTTGGAAGACAATCTGTTCTCACTGACGCAGTGCATCGAAATAGCAGAAAAGGAACACAGGCCCCTGTGGCTAGCATTTTTGGATATCAAGGGAGCCTACGATAGCGTGGTTCAAGAGGAATTGTGGGGAATACTGGACACACTAGGCGTGGAACATGTAGTCACTAATCTTTTAAAGGGTATCTATAAAGGTAACAAGGTAGTTATAAAGTGGGAAAAACAGGTATCCAAGCCTGCAGAGGTAAAACGGGGGCTTAGGCAGGGGTGCCCCCTGTCACCTTTATTATTCATGATGTACCTACAAGGATTGGAGGCAAAATTAGAAGGAAGTGGACTGGGCTTCAACCTCTCTTTAGTCAAACAAGAAAAACTTATTGATCTGGCACTACCAGCATTAATGTACGCAGATGATATAGTACTAATGGCCAACAACAAGGAAGATTTGCAGAGATTGATGGACATCTGCGGTAATGAGGGAGATAGGTTAGATTTTAGATTCAGTAAGGAAAAATCAGCACTCATGATTTTCAATGACAACGAAGGTAGTGAGCTTAGAAAACAGGAGGTCACGCTAGAGATAACAGATAAATACAAATATCTGGGCGTATGGATAAGCAATGGGACCGAGTATCTGAGGGAACACGAAATATACGTGACGACTAAAGGTAACAGGAATGCAGCAGTCATGAAAAATAGGGCACTGTGGAATTACAATAGGTATGATGTTGTGAGAGGAATATGGAAAGGGGTCATGGTTCCTGGGCTGACGTTCGGCAATGCGGTCTTGTGCATGAGATCAGAAGTTCAAGCAAGATTAGAAATTAAGCAACGTGGAATAGGTAGGCTTGCTTTAGGAGCTCACGGGAATACACCAAATCAAGGAGTACAAGGTGATATGGGATGGACATCATTTGAGGGCAGGGAAGCTAGCAGCAAGATAAAATTTGAGAAACGATTGAGAGAAATGGGGGAAGAGCGTTGGGCTAGGAAGGTTTTCAGCTACTTGTACATGAAGAATGTCGATACAAAATGGAGGAAGCGAACCAGGAAGTTGACTGGTAAATACTTAGAAAACAGCAGGTGGCCAAACCAAAAAGAACTATCGGTTAAGAAGAAAGTCAAGGAAACGGAGACTGACATGTGGAGAATGGGCATGATTAAGAAGTCCGCACTAGAGATCGATCGAACTTTTAAGCAGGAAATTGCCAAGGAAAGTATCTATGATAATACTCGGGGTAGTTCTCTACTGTTTGAGGCCAGGACGGGAGTACTGCGAACCAAGACATCGGGCCAAATACGAAGGGGTAGACACAGTATGCAGTGCGTGTGGAGAGGAAGAAGAAACTGCCGAACACTTGATAATGTTCTGTAAAGGGCTTCACCCTATAGTTCAGAATGATGGCGCAGAGTTTTTCAAAGCACTGGGGTTTAGGGACCGGGAGGGCAAAATAAACTTTAAGCGAGTAGACTTAACTAGAAGGAGGTTATCTGATTGGTGGCTAAAGTCAAGGCACGAGTGAAAATTAAACTCTTCACTGCAAAGTACGAATCCTCAAACTCACTTTTTAAGGAAAAAAAATAAATATAGTTTTTGGTTCATTAGGTATTACGGCTTGGTGGCGCTAGCCACCGCCCGATCTAAAGGGTACAGCCATATCCAACCATCCATCCATCCATCCAGAGGCAGGACGGCGTTGTGGGGGCAAACGAGATTGACGTCGAGCAGGGGATGGTGAGCGGGCGTAGCGAGGTCTCGTCAGAGGTGCGGCCGAATCAGAGGATGTGTTCGGCATAGGGGAATCAAAATCAAATGTTGAGGACGACTGATGGTCAGAAGTGGCCTCGGTAGAAGGCCCATAGCGTGCCCGCGGAGCCCAGTGATTGCGGCAGTGGCGAGCAATATGACCGACACGTCGGCAGTTGAAGCATATGGGCTTGTCGTCCAGTGTACGCCATTCGGACAAATTGCGCTGTCGAGAGTAGTTAGAACCAAATCGAGGAGCGGAGGGACGACGATCAAAAGGCTCGGCAGAGTAGAATGGTTGGATGGGGTGTAGGCCGACGTTCGATAATTCTTGACGAACGACGGCTTGTATCAGTGAGATAGTGGTCGGTGAAAGATCAGGCGTTGGGAATGGAGTAGCCACTGGTTGGGCTGCCTCGACCTCACGACGATTGATGCGGGTGATGTTGTCACATCGGGGAACTGGGAGGACGGAGCCATCACAAGAGGAAGTAGCAGCTGTGTTCGGCAGGCGCGTGATGCCGTGGGTGACGCGGCGGGATTTAGCCTGTTCTAGACGGCGGCATTCTGTCAGGATCATGTCGATGCTCGTGACATTATTAAAAACCAGCAGGTTGAAGGCATCGTCAGCAATCCCTTTGAGGACGTGATTAACTTTTTCTTCTTTTGACATGCGCTGGTCGACCTTGCTACAAAGCGCCAAGACGTACGTCAAGAATGTATGAGACATACGATTCAGTAAACGTCTGGGCGCGAGTGGCGAGATTCTTCTTGGCAGCGAGCTGAGGACCAGATGAATCGCCAAAAACATCACGGATCTTCAATTTGAAAAGATCCCAGCCTGTGATTTCGGCTTCGTTGGTTTCGAACCAGGTCCGCGGCGTGCCGTCGAGGTAGAACACAACATTGTCGAGCATGAGCGTGGGATCCCAGCGGTGGGTAGCACTGGCTCGCACGTACCGGTGCAGCCAGGAATCGACGTCGATCATGCCGTCAGCGGAAAAAGTTCCAGGATCCCGCAGGGGTGGCAGGGTGACGTAGGTTGTCGACTCGAATCGAGAGACTGGTGGGGATGAGGCACTGGCAGTTGAAGTAGCCGAAGAGTCCCAGGTGTTGCGACCGCTGCGCGTCTCCATCGAGGTACGGGAGTCGTCCACCTCCACCAATGATGTTACGGGTAACTTATTTATTAAATTAAATACGATTCACCGTGCTCGGCGAACAAGATGGCGACAGTTCATCAACAACCAGCCGCCAACGTCGTCTTTCTCGTTCTCGCAGACAGGCTGTGCCTCCTGTTGCGTATCAATATATATATATATACATATATATATATATATATATATATATATATATATATATATATATATATATATATATATATATATATATATATATATATATATATAGTGAAGTAGATCCGCGGTCACAACATGGTTTAATTCGACGTTTCGGCCTAGAGTCTGGCCTTCATCAGAATTAAAGGTAGATTGTTCGTGCTCAGCTTTATATAATCTGAAATCAAAGGGAAAGAGAAAAAGGACAGAAAAAAGAAAAAAGAAGAAAAGGAAAAGAAGAGAAAAAAAGAAAAAGAAAAAAAGAAAGAGAATATAAGGTAGACTCCCCCCGGGCGCCCCCCCTCCACTCTGCCTTCCACTTCCCCCTTCATCTCTCTCCCCTTTTTCCCCTTCACCTTTCTGATGTCAGCGGTCTGTGTATGCTTCTTTTCAGTAACGCATTCTTCCCGACCAGACGGCGCCTCCTGGCTCTGGCGGTTCGTTGTAGGGAAAAAAAGAGCTTTTTTAGGAAGTTATAAGCATTTAATTACTGGACGCCCCGTAAACATTTGGTCGTAGAAAGAGGGTTTCCGCGTATTGCGGCAGAGGCTGGTAAGCGAGCGCAATGCGAATTCCTTGCCCGCTTCTAGATTACGTGGGCAGTAGGGGCCTCCCGGCTGTGCGCATGAATGCTGTTGGGCATGTCATGCATGGCACAATTGATTGGGTAGTAAAATAAAACAGAAAACAGACGACAGCTGTACTTGAGAAGAGTAGTTACAATTGGAATTGTTTTGAGTTGTCCAGTGCTCCTCGCAGCTGTAGTGCCGTCAACTCAGTTACTATTTTCATTATTGCCGTTATTGTTTTCTAATGCTTTAATTGCTGCAAGTGTACCAGGATTCTCATTTATTCCTATCGAGGGTGTTAAATCGGTGGATAAGGTATGACTCTCGTTGGTCACGTTCTCGGTTTGATTCAAATGCCGTCTCTAAGAGCGTTACTGATAGTTTGTCGAATGCATGGGCGGGAAGATGAACATGTTTTGATAGGGGAGACTTGGGGCTGATTTCGCATGGGCTGTGTGATTATTGAAGCGAATCCTAAATGGTGTTTCTGTTTGTTCGATATACTGCATATACACATGTTGCATTCGAGTAGGTATACCACATTAGAGGAATCGCATGTTAGGTTTCCTCGTATGGTAATCGAAAACTTGGATTGTGTACTGGTTGCTTTGTGTGTTTCTCGTATCGCCTTACATACAAGACATCGTGGCTTTAAACAAGGTCAGCATGAATTATTGGGGGGTGATGCATTAATTTGAGAGTGGACCAGTGTGTCTTTGAGGTTACGTGGTCGTCGGTAAACGATGCCTGGAGCCGATGGAAATGCGCATTTCAGACGTTCACTTTGTTCCAGAATGTTGTAATGTCGTTTAAGGATTTTCTTTACACTGGGGAAGTTTGTGCTGTAAGTCAAGCAGAGGTTTGTTCGTTGTGGGTCTTCTTGCGGTGGTCGCTTCATATGTAAGTCAACCCGCTTCAGTTTTCCTGCTTTTTGATCAGTGTCATCAATTACACGTGGGGGGTAGTTTTGTTTCTCGAGCATAAGTTTTAGCCTCTGTGAGCTCGTGTCAAAATCAGCGTCTCTTGAGCAGATTCGCTTAAACCGGTGAGTCTGGCTGTATGGGATACTCTTTTTACAGTGGCGCCGGTGATCGCTTTGGTAATGAAGGTATTGTTGTCGATCCGTTGGATCACGATATAGAGTTGTAGAGAACTTGTCCTCTTCTACCGTTATTGTGACATCAAGAAAATTTACGGTTACTTGCGAGTATGTGTGTGTGAAGTGTATGTTCGGATGTACAGTATTGTAAGTGTCGATAAAGCTGAGATGTTTGTCTTCCCTCTGGGTCCAAATAAGAAAGATGTCGTCTATGTATCTTGTGTATAACAGTGGTTTTAAGGAACTTTGTGCCAGAAATTTCGATTCTAGCTTTCCCCTAAATATGTTGGAATAATTGTGTGTCATTATGGTGCCCATAGCGGTCCGGTTATTTGTCGAAAATACTCTTGGTTAAACTCAAATGAATTTAATTCGTGGACCATCCTTGTCAAAGTGTCGATGGCAGAGAAATCTGGGGTGTTAGATTGTCTATGGTTTGTGTACATGTTTTGTAAAGCAGCTATGCCGTCATCATGAGGAATGTTTGTATACAATGAAGAGACATCAAGATTAACCAAGTACGAGTTTTTCGGCACACACAGACTTGCAATGTCTCGAAGATGTGTGGTGTCTTTTAAGTACGACGCGAGGGTGCATGGAATGTGGCGTATTAGTTGGTCCACGTACCCTGATATGGGTTCAGTTATTGTACCGATGCCTGATATGATTGGTCGACCAGGGTTACCGGGTTTATGAATTTTCGCGAGGATGTAGAAGCGACCTGGGCGAGGGTATGCTGCTCACATCAACTTGTGGTCAGTGTTGGTTATCTTTACTGCATCCAACAGTTTCTATAGTTCTGTTGATACGATAAGTTTGTATTTGTCTGTCGGATCACCTGGGAGGCGTTCGTAAAATCTTGAGTCATCTAGTGGGCGGTATGCTTCTTGTAAGTAGTTGGTTGTATTAAGGATTTCAATTGCTCCTTCTTTGTCTGCGGGTTTTATTGTTATGTGTGCCCTATATGCCAGATTTCTCATACTCTTTTTTTCATATTTTGTCAAGTTTTCTCGGTTTCCTTTCTGTCTGTGTTATTCGTGTACTATATCTCTCTGTACTGCGGTGATATCAAGGTCCAGGCACTTGTCTCAATTACTGTTTGGCGTCCAATCTTTTGTTTTACGACGGTGAATTGTTTCGTGGTTAGCAGGCCTGTCCAAGAAATATTCGCTCAACCTTAAGCTTCTAGCGAAGTTGTCGAGGTCTCGGAGCAAGTGGAATTCTTCAAAAAGTTTTGTCGTCGGGCAGAAGCTTAGTCCTTTAGATAGCAGTTTTTCTTCGTCAGGTGACAAGCTCGTGTGCGATAGGTTTACAACCACTGTTTCATAGGGTGTGTTGTTGTTTCATAGGGTACGTGCCAAAGTACGCGTGAACCCTAAATGCCCGGAAGATGGTTCGTCATGGCACGCCTTAAGGATGTCGTCTCGCATCACAGATGGTACGGCCAGTAGGGTGGCTCGAGCGTTGGGATAAAAGCTCTGCTTGTACAGGACGTTGTCACGAAGTGAAAATGATGAAATCGTGCGCCTGAATATTCGTGGTGGCTGTTGAAGCTTGTCCTCGAGATTGTCGATGACCAAGCGAAGTTCTGTGTCATCACCCTGTTTTTGAGACAAGTCGGAGGCAGTGACGGCCAAGAGGAAACTTTCGTCGTCAGTTTGGTCAGGAGGAATCGACTCGACTGGGGCACGTAATAGGCAGTCAGCATCGGTGTGCTTGCGTCCTGACTTGTAAACCAACATAACGACCGATTCTTGTGAGCGGTGACCCCATCGAGCTAGGCAGCCTGAGGGGTCTTTGAGGTCTGCAAGCCAGCACAAGGAATGGTGGTCGGTGACTACTTTGAACGGTCGCCCGTACAAATACGGTCAGAATTTGGCTATGGCCCGCACGACAGCTGGGCATTCCTTTTTTGTGGTGGAATAGTTCGTTTCAGCCGATGATAACGTACTACTAGGGTAGGCGATCACTCGCTCGATACATTCCTGCCATTGCACAAGGACGGCTCCGAGGCCGACATTATTTGCATCTGTATGCACTTCAGTGTCGGCATTTTCGTCAAAATGACCCAAGATTGGAGGAGTCTCGAGGCGTCGTCGTAGCTCGCAAAAAGCTTCGTGTTGTTCTCGGGCCCACACAAAAGCAACGTTGTCTCTCGTGAGTTGGTTTAAGGGTTCTGCTATTTCGGAAAAGTTCGGAACGAAGCGATGATAGTACGCACAAAGGCCCAGAAAACGGCGTACGTCGTGTTTATTCTTGGGAATTGGGAAGGCAGCGACAGCCAGTGTTTTCTCGGGGTCTGGGTGAATTCCGTCACTGTTGACGACATGGCCGAAAAACTTGAACTCCTCGTAGCCGAAGTGACATTGTTTGGGCTTGAGCGACAGGCCAGCTGTTCGTAGCGCCTCAAGTACTGCACAAAGACGCTGAAGGTGCTGCTCGAAAATCGATGAAAATAAGACGACGTCATCTAAATAGACAATACACGGTTGCCACTTAGGACCGGACAAAACTCTGTCCATCAATCGTTGAAAAGTCGCAGGAGTAGAGCACGGTCCAAAAAAAAGTACCTTTAATTCGAAGAGCCCGTCAGGAAGAATGAAGGCGGTCTTTCCCCGGTAACGCTCGACGGCCTCAATTTGCCGATAACCACTGCGTAGATCAATGGCTGAAAAATATTGGGTGTTTCTAAGGCGGTCGAGTGAGTCGTCGATGCGAGGAAGCGGATAAACGTCTTTCTTTGTCACGGTGCTCAGTTTGCGATAATGAACACAGACACGCAATGTGCCGTCTTTTTTTTTCACCAACACAACCGGTGATGCCCACGGGCTTGTAGATGGCTGAATGATGTCGTCAGCAAACATTTGTTGTACTTCGTCGTGGATGGCGTCTTGTTCTCTGCGGGAAACTCGATAAGCATGTTGTCGAATAGGCCTTTCGCTGGGCTCTATTCTCATTCTGTGCTTTGCGACGTGTGTCTGTTTGTTTTTGGGTGGCGTGGCAAAGCGATCACTGAGGGAAAGCGGGAGGGAGCGAAGACTCCCTTGCTGTGAAGTCGACGGTGCGCAGTTCACATCAAGCTTCACCGGAGACTGTTTATGGCCGCGAGGACCGGAAGAGAGTTGCGCGAGTGAGAAGCTGGCTTTTGAGTCTCCGATTTCTTCGAAGTAAGCGATGACACACTGCCTCATGAAGTGCTGGTATTCATGACTGAAATTTGTTAGTAGAATTTTTGCAGGCGCTTGTGTCAATTCTATGAGACCACGGGCGACGCATACTTGAAGAGACAAGAGCACGGACACATTGTCTTCCACAACTCCGAGAGCCGTTCGGTTGATGTCACTGAGCACGTTAACCAGAACACTGGAACGGTGCGGTACTGTCCCTGCATTGTCGGATACACGCAACGCCATCATACGCGATTCACAATCCTGAGAATGTTCTTACGTGAAAACGTCACCAGCGATTCTCGGAGATTTATAATAGCGCCATTGTCTCGAAGGAAGTCTAATCCCAAGATGACCTACCTGGAGCATTCCCGCAGTACGACGAAAGTCACGATGAAGGTTAAAGAACCAATATGTACTCGGGCAGTGCACATTCCAACCGGCGTCACTAGATGACTGCCCACGGTACGGAGCTGCAGACAGTTCTATGGCGTCACCACTTTCGGGAGAGCAGCCGCAAAGTCACCACTCATAACGGAGTAATCAGCGGCAGTATCCACGAGTGCAGTGGCCGAGTGATTGTCGACGGTTATAGAAATATCGGCGGAAATCGCTGCACCACGTTCAAAAATTTCGTGACAGAAATGTCGGCATCGTCGACGTGTTGTGGCGGAGGATGTTTGTCAGTTCGGTCAACAGCGGCCCTACGCGCAGAGGTCGCTGGCCTCAGTTTTCCTGGTGTGGGCCAGGACTTGGGGACCTGTTTCGTACACCAGAGAACGTGGCGCAACGACTACGTGAGCCGAGGCGCCGAGGAGAAGCTGAGCGAGGGCGGTGGCTTTGTGCAGGAGGAAACGGCTGCTGCACTGCTAGCTATTGCTGAATCTCCCAAGCACGCTCCCCGTTGCTGGGTCGAGGTGCGTTAGGGTGAAACCCCTGAAGGCCCATCCTGCGATACGCACACTGGCGGTACAGATGGCCCCGGCTTCGCCGCAGTGGTAGCAAAGAGGCCTGTTGTCAGAGGTGCGCCATACGTCAGACTTACAAGTCACTTCACGCGGAACGTCATACTGAAAAATGCTCTCGTAGTTATTTGCAGGTGCGAATTGACGGGGCGAAGGTGAGAAAGTAGAGGGTGGCCGGCATCCGGTAGAAGGTTGAGGACTCCTCAATGCTTCGGCGTAAGACAGAGCAGGAGCTTCCGCACGCATT
This sequence comes from Rhipicephalus microplus, assembly GCF_013339725.1. Lineage (NCBI taxonomy): Eukaryota > Metazoa > Arthropoda > Arachnida > Ixodida > Ixodidae > Rhipicephalus > Rhipicephalus microplus. Next base: position 7,628 of record NW_023608170.1, on the reverse strand, counting down.
GGGAGCAATGGTTGAGTTATATTTTCGAGTTCATCGCGAATAATGTCTCCCATAATCATCGCCCTTGGGTGAGCAGAAGTGTGACGGACTTTTCGAGCTCCTCGCGGACCATGCTCCGCATAAGCTTGCGGAGTGCTGATAAGTCCTGTCTGAATGTGAAAGGTGACACCCCGGCAACAGAAGCTTGGCGGCCGTACTGTAGAGAGTAATGCTGAAGTTTCCGTTCCATGGTAGTAGCTTCCACGATGAACTCATCGACAGTGCTTGGGGGCTTGCGTATGAGTCGAGCAAAAAATTGCTTCTTGACACCCCACAGTAGGAGTCGAACTTTTTTTGTTTCGTCCATCCATGGGTCAGCGTGCTTAAACAAGCGTAACAAGACTTCGACAAACATAGCCACGTTTTCATTTGGCTTCTGAACCCGGCTCTACAGAGCCTACTCCGCCTTTTCTTTCCTTTCGGGATTTCTGAATGCCTGGCATAGCTGTCGCTGAAATTCGTGCCAGTTGATGATAGACGGCTCATGGTTCTCATACCAGATACGAGCGTAGTCTTCAAGTGCGAAATATACGTAGCGAAGTTTCTTGGTGTCGTTCAATCATTGGCGGCTCCGACCCGATCGAAGTGGTCTATCCAGTCATCTACATCACCATGAAACGGCTTCGGGGTGCTTGCTGTGTAGACAGCGCTTGGGGTGGATGCCAGTTGGTCTACTTCGCTCTCTTGCGTCTGACTTGCCATTGTGGTGGTCATTCTTGCCGAACTCAAGGGACCAAATTCAGGAGGTAGTCCTAGCAAGTGGCGGCTGAGGCGAAGTGCCAGGTTTTCCTCCGGAGTTGTTGAAATGGTGGCAGAAGCTTGAAGCGACTTCAGTTAAAACTAGCGAATTGGGATTGTACACAGCCGCTCCACCAGTTTGTCACGGTAGTAAAACCAGTGCAAGTAACAGTGTAGCAAACAGCGGAACAGCTTCGATTGAGCAGTGCGAGTTTGTCGTCGTCTTTCTGCCTACACAAATCCTTCGACACCCACAAGTAATGATGACACTAGCCACGCAACAGCCCCACTATATGCTCGTATCAATATATATATATATATATATATATATATATATATATATATATATATATATATATATATATATATATATATATATATATATATATATATATATATATATATATATTGTTACGGCGTTTACTAGCAGGCACACAGCGAGTATACACACTGGCGACAGTAAAGGCCAAGCACGGACTCTCAGCGCGAGCGGCGTACTTTTTGGGTAGACCCACTAGAGAACACTTGAGAGTTTGACCCACTTCAGTGTTCGGCGGCTTCTCTACAATTACCCCGGGCTCGATGAGGGAGCCGCCTGGCGACCTAACAGCTTGTCACTACGAGCGGGTCATAGTAAGCTTTCAGACGCTCCACGTTCACTATGTCGCGCCCGCGGCGGCGCATGTCCGAAGATTGTTCAATTGGCTCGACAAGATAGTTGACTGGAGATGTGCGCTCGATCACACGGTGGGGACCTTCATATTTCGGGAGTAGTTTTGAAGAAAGACCAGCTACAGAGGTCGGGATTGAGAGCCATACAAGGGAACCAGAAAGGAACGTGGGTTCAGAAGTGGCAGAGCCTTCACGAATACTCTTCTGCTGCTCTTGCTCATGCGTCGTAAATGTCTTGGCCAGCTCGCGACACTCTTCAGCAAGCCTGGCTGTCTCGGAAATGGGTGCACACTCATATGGATCCGGCGTGTACGGGAGTATCGTGTCGATGGTGTGTGACGGGTGCCTTCCGTACAGCAAGAAGACAGGTGAAAAACCGGTCGTGCTCCGAGGGGTGGTGTTGTAGGCGTAGGTGACGAAGGGCAGTATAGTATCCCAATTCGTGTGGTTGGCGGCAACGTACATCGAAAGCATGTCGCCGAGGGTGCGGTTAAAGCGTTCGGTCAGACCATTCGTCTGCGGGTGGTAAGCAGTTGTTTTGCGGTGGACAGAATGGCACTCCGTGAGAATGGCTTCGACGTCTTCTGACAAGAAGACAAGGCCTCGATCACTGAGAAGCTCCTGAGGTGGACCGTGGCGCAGTATTAATCGATGCATTAGGAAGGACGCAACATCACGTGCAGTAGCCGCAGGGATAGCGGCGGTTTCAGCGTATCGCGTTAAATGATCTACGACGACTATGGCCCAGCGGTTACCAGCCGACGTCAGAGGAAGTGATCCATACAAATCGATACCTATGCGCCCAAACGGACGCTCAGGGCAAGGTAACGGTTGCAGACTGGCTGGCGACATGTGTGCTGACGGTTTGCGGCGTTGGCAAGCGAGGCAGGAGCGAACGAACTGCTGCACGTAGCGGTACATTCCGCACCAGAAGTAGCGTTGTCGAATGCGATGGTAGGTTTTGAATACCCCAGAGTGCGCGCATTGCGGATCAGAATAGAAGTATTCACATATCTCTGACCGTAGACTGCGGGGTATCACGAGTAACTACTGCCGGCCATCGGCGTCGTAATTGCGTCGGTGTAGGAGGCCGTCACGAATGGCAAAATGGTGAGCTCGACGACGCAAGGCACGCGTGGATGGCGTTGGGGAAGGATCAGAGAGCAAGTCGATGAGCGGGCCGATCTAATTCTCCTTTTGCTGTTCGGTAGCGATGATGTCAACATCAATGGCAGAAACAGCAGCCGAGGATACTGAGCAGAGCACATTTCCTTCAGGCAGAGGGGAGCGCGAAAGGACGTCGGCGTCAGCATGCTGGCGTCCGTTGCGGTACAGCACGCGGATGTCGTAGTCTTGTAAGCGAAGAGCCCAACGGACGAGACGGCATGAGGGATCCTTCAATGATGAAAGCCAGCATAGTGCATGATGGTCGGTGACGACATCGAATGGGCGACCATACAAATAAGGTCGAAACTTTGTAAGGGCCCAGACGATCGCCAGGCACTGTTTCTCTGTGACGGTGTAGTTGGTCCCGGCTCTCGTGAGCGTACGGCTGGCATATGCTACGACATATTCAGGGAATCCGGGTTTGCGCTGCGCCAGGACAGCGCCGAGGCCTACACCGCTGGCGTCTGTGGGCACCTCCGCCGGGCCGTAGGGTCGTAGTGGCGTAGAATGGGAGGAGACGTCAGCAAATGGCGGAGCTTCGCGAACGCGTCGTCGCACTCAGACGACCACGAATTGAGGGGCCCGTTACTTCCAAGGAGCTTCGTCAGCGTTGATATAATCGTAGCAAAGTTTCGTATGAAGCGTCGGAAGTATGAGCACAGGCCCACGAAACTACGCAGTTTTTTGACGGACGCAGGTTTGGGGAATTCAGCCACGGCTCGAAGCTTGGCTGGGTTATGAAGAATGCCATTCTTAGACACGACGTACCCTAGGATTGTGAGTTGCCGTGCTGCAAAGCGGCACTTCATCAGATTTAGTTGCAAGCCGGCATTGCTCACACGTGCAAAAACTTCTTTCAGACGTTGGAGATGCGTGGAGAAATCTGGGGCAAACACAACAACGTCATCGAGGTAACACAAGCACGTGTGCCATTTCAAGTTGCGCAGAACGGTGTCCATCATGCGCTCAAAGGTCGCAGGTGCATTACATAGACCAAACGGCATGACGTTGAATTCGTACAAGTTGTCGGGTGTGATGAACGCAGTCTTCGGTCGAGCGTCATCAGCCATGGGTACTTGCCAGTACCCCGAGCGCAGATCGAGAGAAGAAAAAAATTCGGCTCAGTGAAGGCTGTCAATTGCGTCATCGATGTGCGGTAGTGGGTAAACATCCTTGCGAGTGATCTTAATGAGCCGTCTGTAGTCCACACAGAACCGCACAGAATCATCTTTCAACGCAACAAGTACACCAGGAGACGCCCATGGACTGTCCGAGGGCCGAATAACGTCGCGTCTGAGCATATCATCAACCTGCTCGTTATTTCCCGACGTTCAGCAGGCGACACGCGGTAGGGACGTTGCCGTAATGGTGGATGGGCACCGATGTCGATACGATGTGTAACAGCGGACGCGCGACCAAGAGAACTTCGCCCGACATCGAAAAAAGAATGATATTCTCGCAGCAGGTCCAGAAGCTGGGAACGCTCTACCAACGAAAGATTGTCATCAATGTAGGGGCCAAATACTTCAGGAGATGATGAATCATAAGTGGAAACAGCACTGACGGTACGCGAATTGGGACAACGCGAGTCATCAGGTACGTCCAGGACTTGTGCGTTATCCACTGGTTCCACTCTTCCGAGACATTCCCCTCGAACCAAGGTAACAGTGTACGGGGGTGGGTTGGTCACAAAAATACCGGCGTTGCTCTGGGTGCTTTGCACGGTCGCGAAAGGTACTAGCAACCCTTTCCTTCGGCAAGCACAGTCGGATGGCGAAACGAGTGCAATTGTGTCGGAGAGTCCAGCGCAGTAGACAGATACACCCATCGCTGAGCTTGGAGGCACTGTGGTATTGTCTTTCACGAGAATCTTGCTCAGTTTCGAGGGACTGTCTTCCAGCGTCAAATGCGAGAAGGGTGAGAGTTCCATTTCGGCAGCGGCACAATGGATGACGGCGTCGTTGCGTGAGAGAAAATCCTACCCCAGGATGACGTCATGAGAGCATGCAGGAATGATGATGAATTGGCCGACATACAGAACGTCCTGAACGACAACGCGAGCTGTGCACTGTGCTGAGAGATGGATACGATGTGAACCGGCAGTACGAAGGGACAACCGAGAAATCGGCGTCGTCACTTTTCGAAGCAAGCGGCAAAAGTTTTCGTCCATAACGGATACTGCAGCTCCAGTGTCAATAAGAGGAGATGCACGAACACCGTCCACAAGCACGTCTATGACATTAGATGGGCGGCTCTGAGGGCTTTCACATTGCAATAGCATCGCAGTCCTTGCCTCGGGGACTCCGAAGACTAGTTTTCCCACTCATGAGTAGCCGAACTTGGCCTCATGGGGGACGGGGAACGAAGTCGTGGAGACAGCGACCTTCGAGGAGATAGACCTGGGCGAGACGGCGGTGGCATAGACGGTGGTTCGTCGTGATAGGGACGGCTGAGGTGGCCAGCAACAGGCGAAGAAATTGGAGCCGGCTGTGCGCGATGGCAATAACGGGCTACGTGACGGCGTAACCGCAGGCAAAGCAGATGAGCCGGTTGTCGGGTGTGCGCCATCGGTTCACTGGGGTAGGTCTTGTCCATGACGCAAGAGCCGATGGACAGAACGGTGGCTGGAAAGGCTGCAGGGGGTGCTGGAGCTGAATCTGAGAGTTCACGTCAACATACGTAGCCGGCATAGCCGCTGCAAAGGATGGAGGTCGTGCGGCAGCTTCGGCGTAAGTCAGTGGGGCGGGCGGTTGAACGACTGGAGGTGGCCTGGCGACCACTTGGGCGTAGCTTGGGGGCGCAGGGGCTGGAAGCTGTTGTGGTTGATACGCAGGCATGACCTCCGCTATTTCCTGCTCAATTGCTCGGCGGATGGGTGGAAGAATGGTAGTGGCCGATTGTTGAGCAGCCGGTGGGTGGGCAAAGGGCAGGAGAGAGAACTGCCGCGCGATTTCCTCACGTATGAAGGACTTGAGGTCTGCCAGCAGTGCCACCTGATCACAGCTCGCCTCCAAGCCTGCAAGCCTTGCATCTCGTGGTGGCGAGCGACGGGTCATCGAACGCTGCCGGCGGAGCTCCTCGTAGCTCTGGCACAGCGTGATGACTTCAGCTACTGTGCCTGAGTTTTTGGCAAGCAGCATCATGAAGACATCATCGTCAATGCCCTTCATGACGCTCCGGATATTGTCTGATTCAGACATGCTGTCGTTGGATTTCTTGCACAGGTCCAGGACATCTTCTATGTACCTGGTGAATGATTCACCGGCCTGCTGAGCGCGTTCGCGTAAGCGCTGCTCGGCTTGCAGCTTACGAACGGCAGGGCGGCCAAAAACGTTGGTGATAGTGGTCTTGAAATCGGACCAGGTTGCGAAATCGGACGCGTTGTTGTTGTACCACAACCTTGCAACGCCCGCAAGGTAGAACACCAAGTTTGTCAACTTGCCGTCCTCGTCCCATTTGTTGGGGACGCTCACGCGCTCGAATATGGCGAGCAAGTCCTCCACGTCAGTGCCATCGGTGCCCGTGAAAATGGGTGGATCTCGGATCCTGGGGACATCGGGACAAGGGGGTGGCATGGGAGGAAGCATTTGCTGAGAGGCGTTGTGGGACATGATAGATTGCAGGGTACGTGAGCGCAGTTCCAAGGGCAGCGAAGGGGATCGTAGCACTCTCCACCAATTTGTTATCGCGTTTATTAGCAGGCACACAGCGAGTATACACAATGGCGACAGTAACGGCCAAGCACGGACTCTCAGCGCGAGCGACGTCCTTTTTGGGTAGACCCACTAGAGAACACTTGAGAGTTTGACCCACTTCAGTGTTCGGCGGCTTCTCTACAATATATATATATATATATATATATATATATATATATTCTCAGAGTGAATTAGGTAAGCTTGCCCCCCCCCACTCATCAAGGAGTTGGTAGGCCACTGACGTCACTTGTAGATACGCGCCATTCACTGAAGTTTATTTATGTAGCAGGATTTAGGACAAACAACTTCGCGAGCACAAGCGCTACACGACAGCTTGCCGCTGCTTATGATGCTAACACTCACTGTTGCTGTTGGCATCGTTACGCAAATGGTTATGGTAAACAAATGGTTATGTAAACATATGCGACTGTTTAAGATATGTCTGTTGTACTACACTTGTACGTACGGTTCTTGTGGTCTTTTCGTTAAGTTTCGCTATTTACAACAAAGTTAGCTTCCATCCGTATGCTTCTTATAACACCCAAAATCCCAAGGGACGCGCAATCTACTAAAATGTTTTCATTAAAACGCATCAATCTGCAGGAGTATTCGTGCATAAGCATTACCACGGCCACTGGATAAAAAGTCTTTACAGGCTATAACTTTTGCGACGAGTGGGCAGTTTACAATGTATGGGCACCTGCTCACTCCTCCCTTTCCAGGAACGAAATCACCCACTATATGGCTCGAGAACTGGCCGGCCGAACAGACGCAGTGCGAAGTCCGGAGACGGAGAGGGACCGCATGGCCATAGTTATGAAGAAATCACAAAACACTACAGTTTAGGAAGGACCCACTTTCCGCAGGCACAAGCCTCACTAAACAAGCAGCAGGTGACGGCAAGGCACCTCTTACAGACCAGCACTTTCTCAAACCCGGCAACTTATCACTACATTTGCCAAGAGATTTGTGTAAGTTGCGTAACCAAAGGGCGGACCTCAATCACATATTATGGGCTTGCCACTCAGTGACAGGGCAAAATAAAGAATACCGTGATGGAAAGCAGCGGGAGGCCGCACTGCTAAGCGCAGGCCCAAAAGTGTAATAATAGTTTTTCGGCAAGCCGAGGATGCCGCCAGAGCACAGACTCGTGGCTGCCACGTAGAGGAAGGGGACAGTTCTTCCACATCTTACAGTTGTTTTTTTAATAAAGTTTTATCCTCTTCTTCCAGTGGCCGTGGCACTACTAGCAGACATCGCACATTTATCACTGCCCTTCTAATGCAAATGCCGCCACGCAAGCACAGCACCTGCCTT
>NW_023608169.1:0-31514 GCF_013339725.1 Rhipicephalus microplus | reverse complement strand
TTGCGCTACAAGACACAAATGCACAACAGCCTATCACCCTCAAACCAGCGGGCTCACAGAATGGCTAAATCGAACTATCACAGAAATTCTCGTAATGTACGTTTCCACCGACCATCGTGACTGGGACGTGGTCCTGCCATTTGTGATATTTGCCTATAATACGTCCCGGCATGATACTGCAGGTTTCTCGCCTTTTTTTCTCCTGTATGGACGAGAACCCAGGCTACCTTTTGTGACGCTCCTTCCAACCGTTACCCACACATCGGACTACGCCCGCGATGTTATCTCTAGAGCTCTACAGACACGTGAAGTTTCTCGCCTGTGTCTTGGTAATTCGCAAGACCACCAACAACTGCTGTACAATGCCCGCCACCGTGATGTGAACTTCCAGCGTGGTGACACGGTCCTTCTCAGCATGCCATCACGGCGAGTTGGCCTGTTCGAAAAGCTGATTTCGCCATACTTAGGTCTGTACCGTGTCGTGCGCCAAGTTACCGACGTGACCTATGGAATTGAACCATTTCACAGCACCAGTGCCCGCTCGTGTTCTGACGTTGTGCACGTCTCTCGGCTGAAGCGATACCACTCGGACCAACCGAGCACCGAGATGGTGCCTTCGCCGCCGGGGGGTGATGCTACATGGCGCCACGGATAACGCAAAACTCGATAAGAAAGAAGGCGATGTTGGAGCTCTCGTGCAGACTGGGTTCCATCTTGTATGCCTGCTTGTTAAATTGATAGTAAGCATATTTCTCCGACGCCTTTTCCCCGTAACAATATCTTCTTCTTGATTTCAACTATGATATCCTTAACCCCGGTTTGTTCCCTGACCCACTGCTCTCTTCTTGTCTCTTAAGGTTACACCTATCAATTTCCTTTCCATCGCTCACTGTGTCGTCCTTAATTTAAGCTGAACCTTTTTTGTAAGCGTTCACGCTTTTGATGCATAGGTAAGTACCTGCAAGATGCAGCTGTTATATACCCTCCTATTGAGGGTTAGTGGCAGATTGCCATATATGATTTGAGAATGCTTGCCGGATGTGATCCACATCATCCTTATTCTTCTAGTTATTTCATTCTCATGGTTCAGCTCCTCGGTTACTACCTGTGCTAACTATAGACACATTCCTTTACAACTTCCAGCGTCTCTCCACCTATCGCAAAGTGCTGTTTTCTGTCGAGACTGTTGCACATCACGTTAGTTTTGTGCCTATTATTTTCAGACCTACTCTTCTGCTTTCCGTGTCCAGTTCAACAATCATGAGCTCTAATTCAAATTACAGCTCATGGTTACGCCCCTGGATAGGTACACGGTTAATATCAAACTTATGTGGGAACAGGCTTACCCCAACCTTTTTATCTGATTGCTTTTCGTGGGCTTGGATAGGAGCAAAGAAAGAGGGGAAAAACGAAAGGCATCCTAAAGTCATGGCGCTGAAACGTGGCCCTGTAAGGGCTGCCGAATATAGAGCTTCAGTTTTTACCACCTCTAGAACCACTACATAGACGAAAGATACGCTGAACCAGAAAAAAAAACAGGCAGTGCTCTTTACGCAGCAAAACCACCGACAAATAGTGTACCATAAAGCACAGCCTTTCCGAATATTTTGTTTCGTGTGTTGAGGGCAGCACCCTTTAACTGATCAAAAAAGTCAACTTCCTAGATGAAACCGACGGAGAGGAAGGCCAGGAAGGGGGTGGGGGTTGTATAGGAACAGCTTTGAGTGCGGGGGCATGCCCCCACTGGCTCTGATGGGAGCTACCCCCGCCTCTCTACAGTTCCTGAGCCTGGCCCTTCTCGAGATGCCCGATCGCCGTGAATCGGCAGCGTGGCAGCCGTGACCACGGCGCCGAGCTTCGTTAGCCGCGCAGACACTTCCTTCCAATCTCTGATTGCTCATCCATGCTGCTAGTAACAGAAATAGAACAAATATCGTCTCTTTTCATCAACTTCGCCTCGTCTTTCCGGCATCAAGTGTCCCGAGACATCGTTGATTAATATGTGCGGTTTAACGTCCCAAAACCACCATATTTCTGTCGCACTTCTCCGGACTCGCGCCGAGATGGCGCTCCAGCACCCGGGGGTCTTGTTACGGAAATTAAGTAAAGGAAGAGGAAGGACATAATCAGCTGAGAGGTGCACGAGGGTGACAATCAGCCATTGTGACTCTTGTCTGTGGCTTTTCCTCTGTAAAAGCATTGTGTACAGAAGTCACCGACCCCGTAACAATAATATTATGAGAGACGCCATTGAGGAGGGCTCCGGATATTTCGAGCACCTGGAGTTTTTTAACGTGCACCAAAGTCTGAGCACACGGTCCTATCATTTCCGCCTCCATCGGAAATGCAGTCGTCGCAGCCGGGATTCGATCCCGGGACCTGCGGATCAGCAGCCGAGTACCTTACCCACTAGACCACCGCCGCGGGGCTGTCCCGCGACATCATGTCGCCCCACACTGCAGTGCTAGCATACGTCATCGTGTCGTGCCAGTAAGGAGTTTTTCAAATAGCATTGTAGTTGGGCGTTTCAAATAGTGATATCGTCGAGGCCACAGCACATGCGCGAAACCCACACAGAGTTCGGGTTTTGCGCTGCGGACGCTATTTCTTGAATTTATCGGGATCCCCAAAGTCTGCCCCAAAAGCTTCGCAACAGACAAACGTAACGGCACCCACTGCAGTGACGGCTGTTGGCCCAGGTGGTCGAAATTTCTGAAGCACTTCATTACGGTGCCTCTCATTATCAATTGGTGGTTTCGGGACGGTAAACCCCACATATCAATTAACGCCGGCGAAAGAGCAAGCGCGCCAAGAGCGATCGCATTTTGCCCAGTCGATCATCATGTAAAAACGGCGAGCACTGCTGCAGCCGTTTGCCGAGCCCTCCGCTCGGCCACGTTGTCTTTGTAACTCATACAAGGTAGACACAACTGACAGCGAAAGCTCCATAGAAGCCCATACGTTCATAAAATGGTGCCTGACCAGCTGCTCATAGGGTTCCTTGATGCGCGCGCCCCCTTGGAGGGTGGAACCACTCTTTGAATGGGCGAGTGCCGCCTTCCAATTGGCGGCCGCCATTGGGCTCCCCCCGTCTCGTCGCGGCTGGTTGAGTGAGACACGTGCGCGGCATTTTCTCGGGCAAAATGCACGGGTGTCGCCATGGTGTTGTGTGCCACAGGGCACAAAGCACTCGCGAAATGGCTACAGGTTGTTCAGATTCCCGAAATATCCGAAAAGGTGGCTCTTGTGGCTTCTAAAGATCAAGCGCGACAAGTAGCAGCCCACAGATCGTTCGTGTTTGTGCAGCGTAAGTTATGCCATTTCAGCATTTCGACAGTTATAACTTAAAGCGCTGTCACACGGGCACTTTCAATCGCGATCAAGCCTGATGTGATTAACTCTCTCACGCCAGCTGCAAAGGGTGCCAATCACTGTTGAGAAATGTGATTCTGATCGGGCTTAATTGCTATCACCAGTGCACCGGGTGCAATGCACGTTCATTTGCATGTTATATGCGTATTTAACTCGTTCATTTTGGATAGCAAAAAATTCATTGTTCTTAATCGCTTCTTGTACACAAGCTGCGATTGCGCGAAGGTGTGCGCCTACATTGTGCGCTTGTTGCTACCGGCGCCTTCAACTATTTCTTTTAGGAGTAAAGCCTCTTACGCCGTGGATCGTACGTCCCGTGTCGTCGTAGTCGTAAGAATCAGTTGCATTGCATTATATGTCAATAAAAACGGTGTCACAGCATATTCACGGAGTGAATAATAATGAGTGGGGCAAAGCATCCGTCAGTCCGTCGATGCTTCCGTTCCTTCGTCTGTCCGTCCATCTGTGCATCCGTCCATTGCCCGTCCCAGCGTTCGTCCGTGCGTTTGTCTGTCCGTGCGCCCGCTTCTAACGCCTACGACATGAAATGCACTTTAACGCTTGTATGCGTCAGCCAGTTTTCATAACTCTAGTTATGAAAATGATGACTCACAGTACCCGCTTGACATGATTTCCCAAGGAAAAGTAGTGTCGTAGAAATGCTGAAGAGTGAATTGGTGATGGGGAAATTCTTTTCGTTGAAGCGTTGACTTCAATAGAGTGCAGCATTTTGCACCATATTGCCACATAGACTAATTACACTATCTGATATTATGAAGAATCAGCGTCCACAGTCTCGTGCGCGCTCGTGGCCGCACGCTCATGCCTCTCGTTTCCGGGCACGAGTCAGTGTGGGTTGGACCTGCGAGGAAGAAGGCGCGTTGGCGGATGAACAGTTTTTGTTTTGGAACACTCCAATGGACTCTTCCATTTTTGCACATAGTTTTCAGGGCAGAAGTTCGCCCATAATAAACTAGTTTTTGGTGTTCCTTCTCTTGAATCCGTTACAATATAGGTGGATTAAGTGAAAGGAATCTCGAAGAAAACGGACTGTGGGCACTCGGTGAGCTATTAACATGCATATTTAACTGCACTGAAGGGGTATGTTCAGGATGGTGAAAACATGTTATCGAAGCTGTGAGGTTGTGAGCTCGCAGATATCTTGTGAAGAGAACTTTAAATGAATCCCATCCTGGACAGACAACCTGTTCACCCATGAGCTCACTGATATCTTGTGAAGAGAACTTTAAATGAATCACATCCTGGACAGACAACCTGTTCACCCTGAAGTCCCCTCTCAAATCTATAACTGTATATTTCAGCAAAAGGGCGAAGTGCAGCGTGCAGGCATGCCAGCAACACAAGGGTTCTCTGGGAAAAATGTTGATATCAAGTTATGCACGAGTAAGTTTGCGCATTCACCTGCGCCAGCTCGAAACAACGAGAGCTATAGTCAGGTACCACTTAACAAGGCAGCGCATTTTCCCCTCAAAGGCGGATGTACATGGGCCTCCACTAATAGACGCGCACTTCAGGTGACGTAATGCGCCGGACTACACTCTAACTGGGGACCCAGCCGACTGAGAACATGCTCAACATGGCCGCTTCCGCTTCGAACTGGGCCGAGTACCGTTGGCTGTATGCGTTTCCCTTTGTCAGAGTGAATTCAAATTATGTGTGGTGGTCTGTCATGCCGGAAGCATTATTGTGAGCTTACGATACACAATTTGTGCCGCATGTCTTTTTCTGAGCCTTGAGCCGGCGAAAAGAGGTTGCAGAAACGTCGGTGACGCTGTGCTGCGCTCCGTCTGGAAACAGGATCCCGCGAGGACATAACGATGCAAACATCGTGCGTGTTTGTTTCATGGTGTTCTATTTGTGCCTAAGTGAACTTGCACGAAACAGAGTTATTCAATGAAATGAGTTGCGAAACTCCCCATAGGCTCCATGTGTCGAAATCCAAACACGTCATGAGTGAGCAGATTGTCGTGCCACCTGTTGATTCGCACGCCCACTATTAAACACACTATTTGTGGTTTGTGTTACCACTCCCAGGTGGCGCGAACGTCAGCTAACTCAATGGAGTTTAGGGACAGTGAAGGCAAAATAGACTTTAAACGGATAGAAATAACCAGGAGGAGGCAAACTGATTGGCGGTTACAATCGAGGCGCGAATGAAATTCAATCCTTAAACATACATGATAGTACTTATTTTGTGGCTAGGTGGGGTGAGCCACCACCCGATCTACAGGGCACAGCCGGATACATCCATCCATCCCAAAAAATTTGGGTCAACTTTGTGTCCGGATTTTGGAACGCATTTTTGTAACTCATATAATTGAATAACTCTGGCATAGAATTCCGTGCGCCAACGTGCGCGAACTCACGAGATTGCAGGTTCGCAACCAAAAAAAAAAGCCTAACACAACGAAAAAACAGCTTGTGCAAACACACAAAAATTGCATTCGAATCTCATGCTATGAAACCAGCGACTGCTTTAAAATTACACGCCCGGTGCCATCGATCTTGCTCCGTATAGCAGACGACGCACAGCGTTGTAGAAGGCACGGAGTTATTTTTCTCTCGCGATCCGGCCCGCGTGCTGTAGCATTTCGATCATTACAGTCTTACCAAAACACTTGTTACAATACGCAAATCTTATTTATACCGACAAATAGGCGTTTTAGAAGAAGTCACAATTTTTTGAGCGGGACTATTTCTTTAGTAGCGGAGTGGATTGACTGCTGCGCTTCGGTCATCTGGGCGGTGCCTCTCCTGCCTTCTTAAGTGGTACCCGAATATAGTGGAAGTGGAAGCAATACATGTAAGGTGGTTAACTTGCAGTGAGTTGGAGCACTTGTTTTCGAAAGATATTGAAGTTATCATCCAAATAAAGGTAAATGCAACTTGCGTTCTCATTGTTCTAAAGCCATATGTGGTCGCTTCACTTTAACGATATCGATGAATGTCTTATAACAATTACTCAATTACGACTTATTCCTGTGTAAAACACGCTAAACCTGGTGGGACAGTCAATGTCTGCGCGCGAGCCATGATTTAATGCCGTAAAAGCCACATGTATAGATCACCAAATAGTATTATAGGTTTTCAACAATTTTTTGCCAATCTGTTGCTTGCAGTAAGGCAACACAGATGAAAACAAAATACAATATACTGTGCATTGCAGGGTGTGGTCTGTAAAAGAGGTAGCTGATGAGTAATTCAAAAACAATGTATAAAAATATGGTACGCAATCACAGTTTTAGGGGCGAAGCTTCTAAAGCCGTGGGTCTGTGATCGGTTCGTAACCACCTAGTTGTACGACTCACTCAGCATGTGACGCTAGTGTGAGTGACAGACGGACATATGCACGGACGGATGGGTGGACGGAAGCAAGAACGAACGGACGGACGGAAGCACGGACGGACGTACGCTTCGCCCCACTCATCATCATCAATGCTGATGAGTGGGGCGAAGCGTTCGTCCGTGCTATGCTGTGCTCTGTGGATATGCTGGACGGACGCATGGATGGACACACATATGGATGAATGCACGGACGGAAGCACAGACAAACGCTCTGCCCCACACATCATCGTTCACTCAGTGGATATGCTGTGATTTTTCTGCTCACGACAGCACGCATTTCTTATTTCTTTTTTTGTCAGCCAGCTGGAAAACAGCAAACTGTTTTTACACTTTTGTAACAGGCACACAGCACACACACAATAAAGGGTCACGTGACTTAAGTGCGTGTGTTTCTGGGTAGCCGAAAAATCCTGGGTAGCCCTGCGCCGAACGTTTACAGTTGGCGAAGCTCAATATAGCGTGCCTCTGTACTAATGTGCACTGTATATTTCACTTTTTCGACAGTATGAGGTCTCAAAACTAGTTCAAATCTAACATAGCTGGACAAAAAATGCACGACGTAAAACGCGCGGCTGTTCTAAGGGGCATTGCATGGATATTGTTAAGGGTGCGGAGACGTGAGACTTAAATGCGTGTACTTGTGGATATATATATATATATATATATATATATATATATATATATATATATATATATATATATATATATATATATATATATATATATATATATATATATATATATATATATATATATATATATATATATATTGCCACTAGTACAAGTTCTGAAACTATTATTTCCACAGATGCTGGCATGCTTGTATGTGCCGCTGTTCAGAAGAGGACAAAGACGCGCGTGCAGAGAAAAAGAATAGTCATACTGCCGTTGTTCGAATCAGTTTGACGCCCTTGTGTGCCATTATCAGCAGGTTACAGTTACGTTGTAACGTGACACTGGTGGAGGCGCTGGATAATAGTCTATGCACTGTTACCACGAGGAAGATCTCGGTCCCAACATCGACGCCTTAGTAGAAACAGCCAACCTTCGACGCAGTCGGCGGCAACTAGGCCTAACACCCCGATTCAGCCCTCTTCCGGAACGCTCCAGAACCATGGCATATGCGACAACTGCAAGCCAGACTGAACAGACCACGACTCCACCAGCACCATGGCTACCAGCCTCTCGAACGTCAAATCCCTTCCATGGGGAGCCCTACGAAGACGTTGAAGACTGGCTGGACCAATACGATCGAGTCGCCGTCGCCAACGAGTGGGACGCGCGCCGGAAACTGCGGTATGTCTATTTCTACCTGGAGGATTCGGCGCGTATTTGGTTCGAGAATCACGAGGCCGCCCTGGCAACCTGGCCGGTGTTTTGCACTCAGCTGCGGAACACGTATGGTAGGGCCGACCAGAAAGAACAAGCCGAACGTCTCCTCAATTCTCGCAATCAAAGACCCAATGAAAGCGCGGCCATGTTCGTTGAGGAGATGTCTCGTCTGTTCCGTCGAGCGGATTCGTCAATGACGGAAGACAAAAAGGTACGCATTCTGATGCGGAGTGTCAAGGAGCAGCTGTTTGCAGGACTTGTACGAAACCCACCAGCTACCGTGGCAGAATTCCTCCGTGAAGCGACGACAATAGAGCGAATGCTAAGACAGCGGCCTTCGCAGTATGAGCGGTCCGACAACCTTGCATGTCTGTCAGCACCCTTGGTAACACCCGATGTCACGAGCGTGAGAGACCTTGCTGAGCTAGTCCGTAGCATCGTACGCGACGAGCTGCAAAAGCTTCATCCAGTGCCTTCACAGCCTCAAGTAGCTGCTCTAGCTGACAGACGTCGTCCGTGAAAAGGTGCGGCAGCTGGTACGACCATTAGCGCCACCTCCAATCGAAGCTCCTCTGCTAACGTATGCGGAAGCTGTACGTACTCCTGCGCCGGCAGCCAGCTATTTCCCCCGACCGACTAGCCTGCAGATGCCACAGCACTTCTCGGGCGGGCCACGCTATGAAAACCAACGACCGACTTGCCTGCAGATGCCGCAGTACTTCTCGGGCCCACCACACTATGAGAATCCGCGACCTAATTTGCGGAAATCTAGCGTGTGGCGCGCTTGCGACAATCGGCCACTATGCTACCACTGTGGTGAGCCAGGTCGCGTGTACCGGGAGTGCTCGTACAGACAGATGGGCCTATCTGGATTTCGGCCAGACGCTCGTCGGCCCAGGGACGGCGAACGACCCCGCGCCATCGCAGAATACTTGGCAAGTCTACCGTCTCCAAATCTTCAGCGACACCAATCACGCTCTCCGTCTCCTCGACGCACTACGTCCGCGAATCAATACTCCACTTTCGCCGATGTTGCGGGACGATCCGCTAGGTCCCCAAGTCCACGCCGTGGAAACTAGAATCAGCGACCTCCGGGGGTGGGACCGCTGTTAAGCTATCATCAAAACAGCCTCCTCCGACCCTTCCACCGACCTTCGAGGATTCCTTTCAGCCGACACCTCACATCGCTGACGAACCCGTTTCTGCTGACATTGCCGATCGTGTCGACAACCATCCAGTGATTGCTCTGGTCGACACTGGCGCCGACTACTCAGTTATCAGCACAGAACTTGTGGCTGAACTCAGGAAAGCCACGACTCCTTGGGGGCATGGACCAAACCTTCGGACAGCTGGTGGTCATCTCTTGACACTAATCGAGAGATGCACCGCAAGGCTGCAAATCTGTGAGTCGACGTTCGTTGCTTCTTTCGTTGTGCTTCCCGAATGCTCCCGGAAAGTAATCCTTGGCATGGATTTCCTTCGTGAGCACGGCGCTGTTATAAATCTTCGAGACTGCCTCGTAACGTTTGCTGACGACTATGGCCCGAAGCCTAGAGATACCAATCCGCAGAAGACTGCGCTTCGCATTGTCGACGACACCGTCACACTTCCACCAAGCACCAGTATGTTCGTTACAGTACAGGGCTACATAGACCGTGACAGTAGTGGTATCGCTGAAGCCAACCTTTCGGTGCTCTTGTCTCAGCAAATCTGTGTTGCCCGCGGCATAATTCAATTTAAACGTGGGATGACTGAGTTGTTGGTCACCAATTTTAGTGGAGCATACCAACATTTGGCCAAGCGAACAACTATCGCTCATTTCGAATCCATTGACGATGAAGCGTGTACGACGATAGCCCCAATTTCTGCGGCCGTTGAAAGTGAAACCGCGGTAGCCGATGCAGTCGATGTCAATCCGAAGCTGTCATGTGCACAGAAAGAGCAAATCCGCTGTGTCCTCCGCATCTTTAGCGACTGTTTCGCATCTACATCCAAGATAAAACAAACGCCAACCGTAAAGCACCGCATTGTCACTGACCATGCTGAGCGACCCATACGTCAGCATGCCTACCGAGTATCACAAAAGGAACAAGAGGCTATACGTTCTCAAGTGAAGCAGATGCTCAAAGATGGCGTAATCCAACTCTCGAACAGTCCACGGTCGTCCCCCGTCGTACTAGTAAAAAAGGACGGCACTCTCCAATTTTGCGTCGATTACCGCAAACTCAACAAAGTCACAAAGAAAGACGTTTATCTGCTTCCGCGCATCGACGACTCACTAGACCGCCTACGACGCGCCCGATACTTCTCCTCTATGAATTTACGCAGTAGCTACTGGCAGATCGAAGTTGATGAACGCGACCGAGAGAAAACAGCATTCATAACGCCTGATGGTCTGTACGAATTCAAGGTGCTGTCCTTCGGTCTGTGTTCTGCCCCTGTGACATTCCAGAGGATGATGGATACAGTGCTCTCCGGTCTCAAGTGGGAAGCATGCCTTGTTTACTTAGACGACGTCGTTGTCTTCTCCCAAACGTTTGAGTAGCATTTGCAGCGACTTAGATCTGTGTTTGCTGCAATCCGCACAGCAGGCCTATCACTGAAACCAGAAAAATGTCATTCTGGTTACAACGAATTAAAGTTCCTCGGTCACCTTGTTAGCCCTGATGTTATTCGGCCGGACCCAGACAAAACATTGGCTGTCGCAGATTTTCCACCACCTACCAACAAACGTGATGTGCGTCGATTTTTTGGCCTCTGCGCATACTACAGACGCTTTGTGCAAAATTTCGCAAACATTGCCGAACCCCTCACTCGTCTGACAAAAGACGACGTTCCCTTCGTGTGGGGCCTTGAGCAAACACGCGCTTTCTCCGAGCTCCAGCAGCGTCTCCAGTCTGAGCCCTTACTCGGACACTACGACGAATATGCCGACACTGAACTACACACAGACGCCAGTAACATCGGCCTTGGTGCAGTCCTCGTCCAGTGGCAACGCGGCGTCGAACGCCCTATTGCTTATGCGAGTCTGATTTTATCATCTGCGGAGGCGAATTACACAACAACTGAAAAGGAGTGCCTAGCTGTTGTCTGGGCAATAGCTAAATTCAGACCGTACCTGTATGGTCGCCCGTTCAGAGTTGTTACCGATCATCATGCGCTCTGCTGGTTGGCGAACCTTAAAGACCCTTCCAGACGTAATGTTATGACATCGGTACGATGTCCTTTGGGAAGGGAGGTAATGCCACTAGTACAAGTTCTGAAACTATTATTTCCACAGATGCTGGCATGCTTGTATGTGCCGCTGTCAGAAGAGGACAAAGATGCGCATGCAGAGAAAAACAATAGTCATACTGCCGTTGTTCGAATCAGTTTGACGCCCTTGTGCGCCATTATCAGCAGGTTACAGTTACGTTGTAACGTGACAATATATATATATATATATATATATATATATATATATATATATATATATATATATATATATATATATATATATATATATATATTGTAGCGAAGCCTCCGAACTATGAAATGGGTCGAACTCTTGCGTACCTTCTAGTGGGGCTACCCAACAAGGACGCCGCTCGCGCTGAGAGCCCGTGCTTTGCTGTGACTGTCGCCATTGCATATTCTCGCTCGTTGCCGGCTAATAAACGCCTTAACAATTTGGTGGAGAGTGCTGCGATCCCTGTCTATGCCTTTGGAGCTACGATCACGTACCCTGCCATCTACTATGTACCAAGACGCTTCTCAGCAAACGCCTCCTCCAATGCCACCCCCTTGTCCCGGTGTCCCCAGAATCCGCGACCCACCCATCTTCACTGGCGCTGATGGCACTGACGTGGAGGACTGGCTCGCCATTTACGACCGCGTGAGCGTCCCCAACAAATGGGACGAGGACGGCAAGCTGACAAACTTGGTGTTTTACCTTGCCGGTGTCGCCAGTTTGTGGTACAACAACCACGCGTCCGATTTTGCCACCTGGTCCGACTTCAAGACCGCAATCGTCAACGTCTTCGGCCGCCCTGCTGTTCGCAAGCTGCAAGCCGAGCAGCGCTTGCGTGAACGGGCTCAGGAGGCTGGTGAGTCATTCACCAGCTATATTGAAGATGTCCTGGACCTATGCAACAAATCCAATCACACCATGTCCGAGTCTGACAAGATCCGAAACATCATGAAAGGCATCGACGATGATGCCTTCACGATGCTGCTCGCCAAAAACCCCGGCACGGTGGCTGAGGTCATCACACTGTGCCAGAGCTACGAGGAGCTCCGCCGGCAGCGTTCGATGACCCGACGCTCCCCACCACGAGCTGCAACGCTTGCTAGCTTGGAGGCCAGTTGTGACCAAGTGGCGTTGATGGCAGAACTGAAGTCCTTTATCCGTGAGGAAATCGCGCGTCAGTTCGCCCTCCTGCCCTTTTCCCACCAACCTGCTGTTCAACAATCGGCTACTACCCTTCTCCCTCCCATCCGCCGAGCGATTGAACAGGAAATGGCGGAGGTAATGCCTGCTTACCACCCCCAACAGCCTCCGGCTCCTGCGTCCCTGAGTTACGCGCAAGTGGTCGCCAGGCCACCCCAAGTCGTTCAAGCACCCGCCCCTCTGACCTACGCTGAAGCTGCTGCACGACCTCCGTCCGTTGCAGCGGGTACGCCCGCTACGTATGTTGACGTAACCCCTCAGCCTCAGCTTCAGTCCACCATGCAGCCACCGTTCCGTCCATCAGCCCTTGCGACATGGGTGAGACCTACCCCGGTGAACAGATGGCGCACACCCGACAACCGGCCCATCTGCTTTGCCTGCGGTTACGCCGGTCACGTGGCCCGTTATTGCCATCGCGTACAGCCGGCTCCAATTTCTTCACCTGTTGCTGGCCAACTCAGCCGTCCTTATCGCGAAGAACCGCCGTCTATGCCACCTCGATCTCGCCCAGGTCCATCTCGAAGATCACCGTCTCCACGACGCCGTTCCCTGTCTCCCATGCGGCTAAGTGCGGCATCTCATGAGCGGGAAAACTAGTCGTCGCAGTCCCTGAGGCAAGGACTGCGACGCTATCGCAATGTGAAAGCCCTCAGAGCAGCCCCTCGAATGTCACTGACGTGCTTGTGGACGGTGTTTGTGCATCGGCTCTTATTGACACTGGAGCTGCCGTATCAGTTATGGACGAAAAACTCTGCCGCTTACTTCGAAAAGTGACGACGCCACTTTCTGGGTTATCCCTTCGTACTGCGAGTTTGCACCGGAATCATCCTACAGCAGGGTGCACAGCTCGCGTTGTCATCCAGGACGTTCTGTATGTCGCCCAGTTCATCGTCATTCAGGCATGCTCTCATGACGTCATCCTGGGATGGGACTTTCTCTCCCGCCATGACGCCGTCATTCATTGTGCCGCTGCCGAAATTGAGCTCTCACCCTTCTCGCATTTGACGCCAGAAGACAGTCCCCCGACACTGAGCAAGATTCTAACGAGAGACGATACAACAGTGCCTCCAAACTCGACGACGGCTGTGTCTGTCTACTGCGCTGGTCTCTCCGACACCATTGGACTTGTTTCGCCATCTGACCACGCTTGCAGCAGGAAAGGGTTGCTAGTACCTTTCGCGACCGTGCAGGTCAACCAGGGCAACACTGCTATTTTTGTAACCAACCCGTTCCCGTACGCTGTTACCTTGCTTCGAGGGGAATGTCTCGGCAGAGTGGAACCAGTCGACGACGCACAAGTCCTGGACGTACCAGATGACACGCGCGCTCCCAGGTCGTGTACCATCAATGCTGTTTCCACTTCTGATTCGTCGTCTGCTGATGTATTTGGCCCCTCCATCGCTGACAACCTTACGGCCGCACAGCGTTCCCAACTTCTGGACCTGTTACAAGAATATCGTTCTTCTTTCGATGTCGGGCGAAGTTCTCTCGGTCGCACGTCCGTTGTTACGCATCGCATCGACACTGGTGCCCATCCACCTTTACGGCAACGTCCATATCGCGTGTCGCCTGCTGAACGTCGAGTAATTAATGATCAGGTTGACGATATGCTCCGACGCGACGTTATTCGGCCCTCCGACAGTCCATGGGCGTCTCCTGTTGTTCTTGTTGCGAAGAAAGACGGTTCTGTGCGGTTCTGTGTAGACTACAGACGGCTCAATAAGATCACTCGCAAGGATGTTTATCCACTGCCACGCATCGATGACGCGATTGACAGCCTTCATAAAGCCGATTTTTTTTCTTCTCTCGATCTGCGCTCGGGGTACTGGCAAGTACCCATGGCTGACGACGCTCGACCAAAGACCGCCTTCGTCACGCCAGACGGCTTGTACGAGTTTAACGTCATGCCGTTTGGTCTATGTAATGCACCTGCGACCTTTGAGCGCATGATGGACACCATTCTGCACAACTTGAAATGGTACACGTGCTTGTGTTACCTCGACGATGTCATTGTCTTTGCTCCGGATTTCTCCACGCATCTCCAACGTCTGAAAGAAGTTTTCGCACGTGTGAGCAATGCCGGCTTACAACTAAATCTGAAAAAGTGCCGCTTTGCAGCACGGCAACTCACCATACTGGGGTACGTCGTGTCCAAAGACGGCATTCTTCCTGATCCTGCCAAGCTTCAGGCCGTGGCCGAATTCCCCAAACCTGCATCTGTCAAAGAACTGCGTAGTTTCGTGGGCCTGTGCTCATACTTCCGACGCTTCATACGAAATTTCGCCACGATCATATCACCGCTGACGAAGCTCCTTGGAAGCAACGGGCCCTTCAATTCGTGGTCATCCGAGTGCGACGACGCGTTCGCGAAGCTCCGCCATTTGTTGACGTCGCCTCCCATTCTACGCCACTACGACCCTACAGCCCCAACGGAGGTGCACACGGACGCCAGCGGAGTAGGCCTCGGCGCTGTCCTGGCGCAGCGAAAACCCGGATTCCCTGAATATGTCGTAGCATATGCAAGCCGTACGCTCACGAGAGCCGAGAAAAACTACACCGTCACGGAGAAAGAGTACCTGGCGATCGTCTGGGCTCTTACAAAGTTTCGACCTTATTTGTATGGTCGCCCATTCGATGTCGTCACCGACCATCATGCACTATGCTGGCTTTCATCATTGAAGGATCCCTCAGGCCGTCTCGCCCGTTGGGCTCTTCGCTTACAAGACTACGATATCCGCGTGCTGTACCGCAACGGACGCCAGCATGCTGACGCCGACGCCCTCTCGCGCTCCCCTCTGCCTGAAGGTGATGTGCTCTGCTCAGTATCCTCGGCTGCTGTTTCTGCCATTGATGTTGACATCATCGCTACCGAACAGCGAAAGGATAATTGGATCGGCCCGCTCATCGACATGCTCTCTGATCCATCCGCAACGCCATCCACGCGTGCATTGCGCCGTCAAGCTCGCCATTTCGCCATTCGTGACGGCCTCCTACACCGACGCAATTACGACGCCGACGGCCGGCAGTGGTTACTCGTGATACCCCGCAGTCTGCGGTCAGAGATATGTGAATCATTCCATTCTGATCCGCAATGCGCGCACTCTGGGGTATTCAAAACCTACCATCGCATTCGACAACGCTACTTCTGGCGCGGGATGTACCGCTATGTGCAGCAGTTCGTTCGCTCTTGCCTCACTTGCCAACGCCGTAAACCGTCAGCCCACATGTCGCACGCCAGTCTACAACCGTTACCTTGCCCTGACCGTCCCTTTGGGCGCGTAGGTATCGATTTGTATGGACCACTTCCTCTGACGTCGGCTGGTAACCGCTGGGCCATCGTTGCCGTTGACCATTTAACGCGATACGCCGAAACCGCCGCTCTCCCTGCGGCTGCTGCGCGCGATGTTGCGTCCTTCCTGCTGCATCGATTTATACTGCGCCACGGACCACCCCAAGAGCTTCTCAGCGATCGAGGCCGTGTCTTCTTGTCGGAAGTCGTCGAAGCCATTCTGACGGAGTGCCATTCTGTCCACCGCAAAACTACTGCTTACCACCCACAGACGAAT
This sequence comes from Rhipicephalus microplus, assembly GCF_013339725.1. NCBI lineage: Eukaryota > Metazoa > Arthropoda > Arachnida > Ixodida > Ixodidae > Rhipicephalus > Rhipicephalus microplus. The sequence continues at coordinate 15,449 of NW_023608169.1, read as the reverse complement.
GGCCTCACCGAACGCTTTAACCGCACCCTCGGCGACATGCTTTCTATGTACGTCGCTGCCAACCACACTAATTGGGATAATATACTGCCCTTCGTCACCTACGCCTACAACACCGCCCCTCAGAGCACGACTGGTTTTTCACCTTTCTACTTGCTGTACGGAAGGCACCCGTCGCACACCATGGACACGATACTCCCGTACACGCCGGATCCATCTGAGTGTACACCTATTTCCGAGACAGCCAGGCTTGCTGAAGAGTGTCGCGAGCTTGCCAAGACTTTTACGACGCAAGATCAAAAGCGGCAGAAGAGTATCCGTGATGGCTCCACCACTTCTGAGCCCATGTTCCTTCCTGGTGCGCTTGTATGGCTCTCGACCCCGACCTCTGCCGCTGGCCCCTCTTCCAAACTACGTCCTAAATACGAAGGCCCCTACCGTGTCATCGAGCGCACCTCACCCGTCAACTATCTGATCGAACCCGTTGAAATATCTTCGGACATGCGCCGCCGTAGGCGAGACATCGTCAACGTGGAGCGCCTGAAGGCTTATTATGACCCGCTAATAATAACAAGCTGTTAGGTCGCCAGGCGGCTCCCTCTTCGACCCCGGGGTAATTGTAGCGAAGCCTCCGAACTATGAAATGGGTCGAACTCTTGCGTACCTTCTAGTGGGGCTATCCAACAAGGACGCCGCTCGCGCTGAGAGCCCGTGCTTTGCTGTGACTGTCGCCATTGCATATTCTCGCTCGTTGCCGGCTAATAAACGCCTTAGCAATATATATATATATATATATATATATATATATATATATATATATATATATATATATATATATATATATATATATATATATATATATATATATATATATATATATATATATATATATATATATGTGTGTGTGTGTGTGTGTGTGTGTGTGTGTGTGTGTGTGTGTGTGTGTGTGTGTGTGTGTGTGTGTGTGTGTGTGTGTGTGTGTGTGTGTTTATTGTGTACATATTCAAGTTATATTTGTCAAAACAAATGCACCAACTCTGCCTACACTTTTGACACCTAATAAAAGAACTACACCTGTAATAGTAAACATCGTCATAAGTTTTCTCGCTTGCAACAGCGTTACGCCAGTATAATATTAGGAAAGCAGTACAATTTAAGCTGTCGATACAAAATGAGAACTGGTTACAGTGAATGTACGCAGAGTAACAGACCGGCTATGTATACTATACAAATGGCACTCTATAATATGTTTTAAGATAACCCCTTGCGCATATAGTTCTTCACTAGGAGGTACAGGCGTTCTTTAAGCTCGGCTCCCTGGATCGGCCTCCTGGAGCTTGCATAAAAGAAGGAAAGTGAGTGCGAAAGCACGCGATTAAAACAGGAAAGCCTTTCAGAAAGAATTAATTATCTTCCGTAAAACTGGGATGATAAAACTAAGTCGTCACCGACATAAATGCGGTGACAACATTACTTATAATCAGGCTTCTCATGAAACAATCAAGCGCGTGTGGATATGAGGAAGAGTGCTCTAGATATAGGAACTGCCGACAAAACGAGCGTATGATTTATTCACTGTTTTGATACTTCCCTCTTTGTAGCTCCCCAGTAGCCACTTATGATGTAGCACCGCTCAAAGCGCTGCTTGAGTGAAAAGCTAGGCGGATCTATGCAAATTCTGATTGTACTACATGTTTTTTTTTTTTTGTCTGCATGCTTTTGAAACAGTGAATGTCCTACGTAATTTCTGCGCATCTGCATATTTACTCGTGTACTATTGCGCTTAGTAGGTGTGCATACACTTATAAAGGCTCTAAAATGCATTAAACGCACTAAAAACACGCAAATACACACTTTCGCGGGCTACTCGCGCGCTCTCCCAATGCAGACACTTTTGAGATCTTCAGTACCATGCGACTCTAGCGCCGCCGCTGCTGTCACCCGCCGGAGGATCACTCGAGATACGGCGCGGCCGCCTCGTTCACTCCACTGCCCCATTCTAGTAAACTGTACCTAGAGGAAAGTGTGGCAGTACATAGTGGCAGTGTGGCGCCACCGTCCAAGCGAATTTCTTAAGGGGCGATGTTGGAGCGCTGGAAACCGAATGCAAGTATATGTACTGAGAATGCCTGTTTATGATCTCGCATAGACGCAGTCTATGATCTCGCTCAATCCGGGTAAGCACTGTTAGTTTTATTTTCGGGGACAATTTTGGTATTTAGGAATTATATTACAAAGCTTATTGTATTTGCCTGCAATAATAGATAGCCTTTTCTATATCTCCAGTCTTAAATTGAAACTTTCCCGGCTCTCTGTCTGCTGACAGTCTATTTTAGAAGCTGTTGTTAATTTAGTATAATTAGTGTAAGCCTTTTCGGCAAAATAGATCGATCATGTGCGTGAAATAAGGGCATATTTACTTCTCATCAGTGGTTTACCTGTTTGTGAGCGATACGGCTTACAGCATTTTATTTACCCGCAGCAGCATCGACAACATTACAGTTACGCTTAATCAATATAGAGGCGGAATATGAATACCCATGTAACTTTAAAATATCTTAGTGTCTGTATTCTTGTATATGTATTCCTGTAACTGTATTCCTAGATACTTTTTTTCATTTTTTGCAAATCTATTTTCATAAAATGCCATTACGTCTTGTCTAAGTATTTTCAGGACTTGTATTTTTATGCTTATAGCAGGTGTATTTTGATTTTTGTACTATCAGAATGTCACAGGTCCCGTTAATTAGGGAGGCAATCGCCGGGCTAATTCCAAGGGTTGAAGTATCAGCCCCCCGAACTTCACAACGACAGCGCGAACAATTTAGAAGTGGTCCTATTTGGCACACCAGCGGACACCGGCTGTGGTCCAAAGAACGAGTCAGAGCCGAGAGTTGATAAACAAAACAAAAGTATATTCTCAAATATGGCAGATCAAACGATACACAAATATGCACACTCGACAATAGTTGAATACGATATGTCAGCAATGAAACAACGTACTACACAGGACAATCAGCCACACTCGAAACAACGGACACAACAATACGTGCTACAATGCAATCACATGCATCGAACAACCAACACATTTAAAGACTAAAAAGTTCAAAAAATTATTCAGTCCAAAGTCCTTGGAACACAAGTCTGAATGATACTCTTCCGAGAATCACTCACTCAAAGTCCAGCGCTGTTGTCGTTCCGCTGCACCCGAAGTTTTTCTTCCAGGAAACCTCGCGTCTTCAATTGGCCGCTCTCCAAGCACCAAACTTCGCCGGTAGCACGTCGGCTTCCGACGCGCAGCTGTTGCAACGCGTCTTCGCTCGCTGGCGGTAGACACACTCTTCTGCTTGTAGCACGAGTCTTCACCCCTCAGGTGGAAATCCTCTTCATTCTCTTTCTTTATCACTGAGGACAAAAGGCTTCGCCCACACTGAGGAAAGACCCTACGCACACTAGCGCAACATTCCTTCTTCTCCTGATCTCCCTTCTCCGCTGCTCGCTTAAATAGCTTTCACGCTAGATTCCAGAAAATTCTAATCGTTTCGTCGGCGCGATGCACAGCCAAGGCTGGAGAAAGAGCGAGACATTTCGAGGGCCGTACGCGTCACATGACGCAAATCTACATCACCACGCCCCTTTCCTTCCAGATCTTTCCAGGGCTTGCTCGGCGGCCGATGTGAGGAGGTTGGTCGGCGAAACTACGCTTCCGAGGGGCGGGGGGGGGGGGGGGAGACAGTGCACACGGAGTGACTTTGAATGCTTGTTTTCTTCTTTATCGTTGACCTTGAGGCATCTCTCTGGCGCTTGCTCACCAAAATTCGGCCAACCCACTCCCCTTTTTTTTTTGAGCGCTTGTTTGTGACAGAGAATACTTTGAGTGTATCTGCTCAGCTCTGATTTATGTGTATAGACGTGCTATATTGTCTAGGAGCCACACAGCAACAGCATTTGTAACATCGGGGCTCTTTTGAATAACAATAACGTCCTCTGCCCAATAGTTATTCTATGCGACATTCGCAAGGGAGAAACAGACTCTAGAATGTTTTGTCTGTGTCTTCACGCATCTGCGCTTCAACAGAGAACGAAAAAAAAAGGTTCAGCCGAACGACCAAGAAGCCTGGGTTTGTGTTCGTACAAATAGTTTTGGAAAAGTGTATTTCGGTTAGTTAAAAAGGTTTGATCCATTTTTTTCGGTTGTCTATCTGTCACTGTCTTTTTTTTTTTGCGTCTACGGCACTGGCTGTGCAGGGCCGCATCAGTTCTGAATGAGTAGCCATGCGCTGTTTCAAAAACTTTCTCACTGACAGACTTCTGCCTGAAATCTCACGTCTCAGAGCTTTCGAGACAAAACTATTCTATTTTTGTTGACTCAGTGTACAACTTAGGCAATCAGGGGTCTGGCATTAACGTTAAACATATCACCCTCATCATTTGAAATTGTCCCAAACAAGCACCCACTGCGGCGCGCTTCAGTGGAAAGGCGCCGCAGCACTGCCTAGTGGTTTCCGTGCAGAGGGCCTTTTCGGGAGGAGTGCCCTCGTCCCACTACCCCTATCTAGAGGTGTGCGCCGAGGCGATTTTGACCGGCGGCGGTGTGGGGGTCGTCCAGAGTCGGCGGCGGCGGCGTTGTCGGCGCACGCCGGTTTTTTCATCGGCGGCGGCGTGCGGCCAATTTTCGTCGGCGGCGGCGGCGTCGGCGGCGCCGGCGGCGCAGAAACCGAAACTGAAAATTCAAAAGGCTCTTCCGCCACAGGTTACTGAATTAGTTGAAATTCAGGAATTTTAATCCAAATAGCATAAATGACACTACACAGATGTGTCGACATCCCGATGAATGCAAAGCGTTTTGTAAAATAGTTTTTATTTCGCTTTCATGAAAAAATAACGCGTATTTCAATCTATGTCCATGTTCTACGGTAAATGTGCAGCACTTTGCTTTTTTTTATAATTTAAGATGCATCAGTTTGTTGTTGTTGTTGTTGGCAACGTCATACTTCATGAAACCTTTTTTCATTGAACAATGAGCAAGCAGTGACGCACGTCACTCATTTCGCTTTTTCCGGATCTGATCTTACTTTTACATTGTACGCTGCACAAAAGAAGAAGCACCTCTGCTTCGAGTTTTCTTATTACGATTGCATGAAACCGCTTTTTTGAGTATCTGTCATGCTTTGAATGTAACTGTCCTTCAAACGAATCAAAATACCTACTTTTCACAATGTGAGAATCTTTTATGCAGCAGTATAGGATGCGGAAGAAGACAAATCTGCGCATTTATTCAACTAGTTCTCAGCGCGGTGTTCAATAAATGAAGTGTAGACATGGGCGTTGGCGAGGCGGGTGGTGCAAAAAGGACACTTGAACCCTTCAAGCTCCACCAGCACTTGCCACCCACTCTAGCGACACCAACACGACCTACTCCCTCAGTCGTGATGCAAGTTGAAAGAAGGCTTTGCATCCCCCCAAGACAAAAACCTGTCGATGGTCATATGTGCAGATGAGAGCAAATGCAATATTTGCTCAGATAGACAGCCCATACTGGTCACGAGCTGGGCGTCCGTTGACCCCGCCTGCAGAGAACGTTGACTCCCGGACCCCTTTGTGTTTGGTTAGGGCAGGGGGACACCCCTTCCAAGTGGGCTCCATTAAAATTTCTCCTTAAAAACGTCACAAATAAGAATGCTTGATGAGTATGTCTAAAACATTCAACTTTTCAATGCTTTTTTGTAGCGTGTTCACGTGCTCAATACCCATAAGATGTGTAAGAAATCGAAATAGCAACTGCCACTCTCGACTTGTTCCGGAAAAGACACAATAGAACAATGCAATTACGAGTGCTGGGAACCTTTGTTCTTTTGTATATTTGATTTCTAGGCATGATTTGAATTCTTATATAAACAAAAATAAAACCTGCAACATATTAAAAAAGGCTGCTATTTCAAGATGTGTGTTGCAAGACGTGATTTTTCTAGACTGAAGTCTTTGCAAGGCACATCTGGTGTCACAAACTTGTAAGTGTCCCCCCCTTTTCCCCACGACATCTCCCGATTCCCCCCCTCTAATAAAAAGGCACCAATGTAGGCCTCCGTAGGCCTCCGTGATTGCCTACTGGCGCGCGGCGGGCCATTCCGGTGGCTAGATCCAACAGTGGCGATTTCGACTCGCTTTATTGGAGGTGCTGAAGGATCAAGAAAAGGCCGATATTTGTAAATTTCTTGAGAGTTCAGTGATAGTTTCTTCATGAATACCGTGGATTATTGGACCTCTTTTTGTGTATAATGTTCCAATGAAAAAAAAAATGGTTTCATCCTGTGTCACTGCAGAGTCAGAAGCCATCACATGTGCAGGCATCATTAAGCTTCTATATGACATTGCTAAGGTTCAGTACATTTGTACAAATAATTCTCGTTAATTGAACATTTTGAGTATAATCCTTGCTTAGGTTAGTATGTGTGAAACATAAATTTGAGATTTAAAATTATCATTGTGGGTTTCTGCAGCAATTACACATTGATTAAAACTGATGACTCCGGAGCTACGGCAGAGGTAACATTCATTCTGTTTTTTTTTTCGGTTACGGTAACGGTAATGCGTTACCTTTTTTATGTATCTATATAACGTGGAGCCGTGAAACGTTCCCCTTTTTCTTATTTGAGTAACTAGTGAGGTATTTAGTTACTTTTTACTGTAACGGATACATCACTATATAGACTTACAGGAGTGATGTCGGCCCACACCGTTAGTTGTTGCGGTCTACAGGCTGGCTTTAAACATTACATAGAGATATATTACTTTCGTCCAGAAGGGTTGCTCCACCATTGAGGATCTAGACCTTTGAGGAATACACAACAGTTTCTTAATAATATGCATATCATCCCACCGAAGCGTGCACTTCGTTTCGCTAAAGTTTACAGTCGACGTCAGTGCGGTCGTCACGCCGTATGTTTTAGGTAGAAATTTAGCCTACTCAAAATACCCAAAGACGTCGATCCACCGTGCAACGCGTGGCCACCCGATGACGGTTCTGTATGAAAATGGCATCCACAGTGAAACATGTTGCATCTGCTGAAATTTTATCACAACATTATTATACTGCCACGCTCGCTTGTATTTTTATGTCAGTCTTGCGCAAAGGCACTGCCGTAGTGGTTCAGAAGCTAAGGTACTCGGCTGCTGACCCGCAGGTCGCGGGATCAAGTCCCACCTGCGGCTGCTTTATTTTCGATAGAGACGAAAATGCTGTAGGCCTATGTGCTGCGATTTGGGTGCACGTTAAAGAAACCCAGGTTGTCAAAATTTCTGGAGTCCTCCACTACGGCATCTCTCATAATCACGTGGTGGTTTTGAAACGTTAAACACCACATATTAATCAGTTGCCTTGCGCAAAGGACGCTTGGCTGTCTGTGAACACTCTAGATTATTTTAGAATTTTCTGATAAGCCTTAGACACCTACGATATGGATGCTACGTGTATAAATGGTGACGTACCTTCGCGCAGATCATATTACCAACGACCAATGCTCTGATTACCGCTATCTGTGTAAAGCACGAATTTCGAGCACTTTGCACTTTCCTATGCACATGTTCACTCAATAAAAAGTGTCGTATTGAGCAACCCACGTACCATCTTCTTTGACGTCGCAACCACGCGGCAATACCGTAAGTGAAATGAGAACGCTGAAATGATTGATACAAAATAGGGAGATGGGGCGTAAGTGCATGGCCAAGTTTTGTTTAAGATGCGTATACCACAAGCTATTGTCTTCTATAGAACCAATATGATGCGGATTTGTTAAAATACTGTGAAGTTGAATGTCAAGAAAGGAAGAACATGAACTTAGAAAGAGACAGTGGAGACGAAAAGTGATAGGTATCGACGTAAAGTTTGATCGGTCGTTCCCCGCCAAACGTCCTAAACGTTTTGTCGACTATCTCAGGTGTATTCGAAAAAAAAAAAAGTCGGGCTGATTTACTCCATTGAAATCAGTCTATCGCGAAAATTCTTTCGAGAGAAAAATATTTTTGGTGACCTATAGGTGACTGAAATTTCAGCTATAGGCTGGGCCATAGCCTCCTTCATTTAAATAAAGGAGGCTATGGCTGGGCCCTATATTGAGTCCTAAGATAAAAGCCTATTTACTGAGAGAGTCTATGTATAGGCTCTATTTTTTTTGCCGACCTATGGTTTCGAATATTTAAAACCTCCCACTATGGCGTGCCTTGGTGTCGTATTGACGTTCTGGCTTGTAAAGCCGAAAATTTTATTTTTCAAATTATAAACTGTTCATATCTCCCCCCCCCCCTTCCCTCCCCGGCACTCGTTCTAGGGTTGGTCCTTTGATTAACACCAGTCACATATTTTTAAAGAAATGCTTGGATATCAGCTATTCATAACTCTCATTTAAAGATGTGGAAATGAAATGACGTCACTAAATTACCGATGAGGTGAAATATTAACTTTAAAAGCACAGTAAACGTGACTAAAAAGCTAATTCAACGCTAAAACAATGTAACCTTAACTAATAATGTTACCACACTTCTAAAACCTCATGCAATGTATATTGCATACCTGCAAGGTGCAGTTATTCGAGCGCTTTTTGCAGTGAAATTTCGCCATGGAGTTAATCTCGTTCATGGCAGTGCTATTTCTAAATTTGACGTTTGAATATCTAACGAGGTTTACGAGTTTCTTTCGGTGAAATCCGCGTTTTTTTTTTTTTTTTTGGCGATGTAATTGAGCATTTTAAGCATTGTGCTGGCACGAAGTTTATTGTAGATGATGCGTTTATAGAGAACACCGTTCAACGACTGTGGTGAAATAGAAACAGCAATTTATGTTCATTCATGCTACACAACTCTCGTGATATGCTCCCAGAGAACAGAAAAACGCATAACGAAGTACATTACTAACGAACGGAAGAATTAAATATTTCTCGGTCTTTTCATGTTGTTTCTGTAGTCCAATCTACAAACATTCGTATTAAACGAGCATGACGGTACGAAGGCATGGAATTGGGTTCTGCAGCATGTTGTGACACATGTGCCACTCCAGGTCACCTTTATTACATGACATCGAATCATGATCTATGATTATGTACCTAATCAACGGAGAATAAGAGCTAAGCTCCGGATTCATTATTAATGTGGCTTCAAAGACGAGAAAACAGCACGATTCGTGAGCAATCGAGCGCCCGTTCTCTCTCTCTATTTCGTTGAACTGCTTGTGCCCTGAGATGCCACTTCAATTTCTTTTTGAATAAATGTGGCGATCTGGAAAGTTGTGAGCGCCAAACAAGGCGCTAACAAGAATGAGAGAGACAGGACGGGTGCTTGTGAACGTCGCGTGGAGGCATTAGTTAGCGCTCGAAATTTCCCGATAGCAATGCGCCATTTGGCAGGATTTCAAGTTTTGTTAAAATGTAGCGATGACAAAGATCATGGGTTTTGTCATGTCATTTGCTACCAATTAAACAGTGGCTGCGTAATTTAGGTTACCATGAAAATTGTCGCGGCCATATTTCAAGAAGGAAGGAGGCAGAAACGCACCGTTCATGCCATACGTGATCCTTCATCACTCGTGGAAATCAATTTATTCAAGCTGTAACGTGATTGAAGACTTCTGTTACTTCTCGGCAATCAGAGAGGCTTTTAATTCTCCAGTCTCTTTATGAGATATTGCTGCCATCTTTTTCCAACAGGCTTGCAGTTCTGTTGCACCGACATAGCAACACCCATGTTTTTGATGATTTTTTCATTCCCATTCAAAAACTTTTCCATTCATAGTCATTTTTGAAGCGCATAAGAACTGAATTCCTGTCGTTCGTCACCCGTCACTGCGTTCGTCCAGTACACACTGCAAAAGGCTTGATGGCAAAGTCGTTTTCTGTGTTCAAGTTCCTTGTACCCAACCTTTCGCGCTCTTTGTGCACTTCAAGGAATTCAGAAAGACTACAATACAACCTAACGAGCTGTATACCGTGCCGTCGGGACTGGTATGCATGACGCAAATATGTTGCCAGTGGTCTCGCAGTGTTCTGCCATTGTGCTTCGTTCCCTGTTCCGTGAGCTCAAGTTTGGTCGACACGTGGCGTCGTTGCGGCGCCATTGGTGTTGTGTTTCCCGTGTCTTTTCTTATACACAGTGTTCAACGAAGAAATGTCTCTGTGTAGCCGCTGGTGCCGAAGTCGCGGATTACGTTTTTGCTTCTTTCCTTCCGTAGCTGTGGTGACAACTGGTGGTTAGATTATCGGTTATTTCTTTACTTATTTTAGCTTTCTCGTTTAGCTAGTTTTCTGTATTCTTGCCCAAGAAAGGTGACCCAGAATTTTTTTTTTCGTGGGAATGACCATAGGTATCTGCGTACATGGTTTCAGCTCCACATTTCCAAGTTGTACGACTCGGACTGCCCTGCCGACGGCCCCTATTCTCTTTCTGCTCTAGCAGCCATGACCGTCACGTTCTTCCAAACCTTCTCCTCCTACCTACTTCTAAACTATTTTCTCCACTCTCCCCTTTCCCTTCAAGGGACTGAGCCGTGGGCTCGCAAGGAAGATAGTGTCTTTTTCTTTTTCTTCAACCACACATTCATCCATTCAGGGGAAGCTTGCATGCAGTAACTGGTTTGGAAAGCAGGTAAGGTTCGCGGAAAGTCACCTCACCTACCCTGATTTGTTCCGGGTCAACGCTCTCGAGGTGCGCCAAAAGAGGCGACAACACGAAAGTCATACTTCGAATTTTTTAGGGCTGTTGGCTCCCCTCGTCAAAAACCCTTTGGACACGCCTGACTGACTGACGGCCTAGGAAGAGCTGTCGGAAATCGAGGCAGCTTGATTTGTTCGACGTGCCACGAGACGCGCTGAATAATTAGCCGAGAGGTTGGGATTCGTCGTCAGGTATGTTTCCCACACTCTGTGATGCTTTCAAGTCTTTCACTCCCCCACGCCCTAGCCTGCCTAGCGCTGCAGGCCCTATTCTGCACGTGCGATGCAACGTTATCGCACTGTGCTGTGTTGTGCGTATTATTGCATTATGACCTACGTTGTGTTTCTCTCTCGCCGTGTGACGAACTGAACGTGCATCCTTTCTATTTCCTGGGTAGAAAAGAAGGCAGTGTTTGACTTTTTCTCTCTTTCTCCTTCTCGTTTTTTTAACTTTATTCGCTGCGCCGTGCTCCCTGCTGGGCTGCAGAATTTAGGCGCCTTCTTCTAACCACTACCCCCCCCCCCCTCCATATGGGGGACGGAGATGAAGACGACAATTTATTTGGACTGCCCTGATGAGCCAAGATCTCCTAGGAGACAAGACAAGACTGCCCTGGACTGAATGGACATGCAGTCTGTCCATTTACAGTGATCTGCAAGGCGGCTTTCCTGTAAGGTTTATTTTCTAGCCAAAAACTATCGTTCGCAGACTGCTTTTTTCCCTCATTGCGTCTTTACCTCTTCGAATTCCAGCGAATGCACGCGAGTACAACAAAATGTCACCTCTCCAAATTCCAGCAAAGGCACGCGAGCACAAGATCTCAAAAAGGTGAATGGCAAAAACAAAATGAGCGAGAAAAGCAGTCTGTGAACGAGAGTTTAGGGTTGGAAAACTAACCTTACAGAAAAGCTGCCTTGCAGATTATTGCAAACTGTCTATTGTTTTCTCCTGCAGAGAATTTTAGGAAGATCACGGCTTAAAACGCGAGCACCGAGACGCTCTGAACCAGCTCTCAGAAGCTCTCATCAAGCTTCCATGATGCTACCTTTAGTGTGTAAATAGTGAACATAAACGTTGCTCTTATCAGCCTGGCTACTCTGCTTGACTTCTACCTGAGACTTAATTGGCTAGCTCCTTCGAACACATCACGAGCAAGCAAAAGGGCACGGAGTTGTAAAGATGAAAATGTGCAACATCACATCGCTTTTATTACGTGACATATTCGTTTTCCGCCGCATTCGCCCGATCGTGTCCACATATAACTTTCCCGTTTTATAGCGACGACACACCGTTGATTGCGGTCACGTCATTGAATGTCATTTAAACAGCGGTTGCATTATTTATTTGCAAATTACTTCTTCATAAAGTATGGTGAAGTAATTTATTATTTGGCCACCTGAGGAGCTTTCTAACTTGACTTATCTTTTATGAAGACTTGAATATAATGTTAAGTTTTATTTGGTTGACTCTGAGCATTACCTTCGCAACAGAAGTACATCTGTCAGCGACAATCATTCTTAACCTCTCCCAGTGCCAGTAGGTCCGTTCAAGTTACGTGATGAAAACCAGTTTGCTGAACTATGTCATATATGACATGTCGCTCAAATGTCGGTCTCTGCATTTTTGATGAATCCAGCCGTCTTTTGTAAAATTGTCTACTGGCAGGTTTTTTAAAATTTTGTTTTGTTCTTTTTAAAACTGGTGGTCTCAGACAAGCTTATTACGCCTCTCCTCACCACTGGATAGCCGTTGTTACGCGCGGCACCTGGGCCGACGGGGGAGGGCCGCGTTCTTTGTTCATCAAACAAGTCACTGAAGGGCTGCCAGCCTGCTGTCCGCCGTGTACTGCCCATCTTAGCCGGGAAGTGAGGTGGCATTCCGACACCATAAGACATTCGACGAGACGACTACAATGGTTTCTTGGTGTCACAGGTGCAGTGTGGTGGCCACGCCCTAATCAAAGACCTTGACTTGAGCGAGTGTGAGCCGCACCGTCAGAAATGGTGTGTGTGTCTCGTGATTCAACAGCGCATTCGGGACCCATTCCCTGATTAAGTCAAAACGTACACTTTATAGTGAGCCACCCAGCTCATTCGCAAGAGACCTCTCGCCCTGTCTGTACAGAATGTAATAAATACTCTGTTAAGTTTGCCATCTTACTCCTGAGTGCACATGCGTTTTCTTTTCTGTCTTTCTACACGCCCTTCCTTGCCCCTATTTCTCAACCCTCAGTGCTAGGCAGCAAACCGGATGCCAAGATATGGTTAATCCCCCAGCCTTCCTTTCTCTCTCTTGCCATCTTACTGCCTTGGCATCTTCATCCCGGGTATCCAATGTCTTAAAAGGCCGGTACAAACAGACAAGTTAAAAAATAAAACAGATGGTGAATATTTTCTGCAGCATGTTCAGACGCTGCATATAAGTGGTCATCCTCGAAAATTATCAACTTTAACACCGCGGACAGGTGCTGATATACCCTGAGTAGGTTCGAGCATGTATTATGCTTCGACGCTTTTAATCTTCATTAAACTTCTCCCTTTCGATTTCATCCTTCGGGGTTTTGTGTAGTTCTTCATCTAACGCCTAACCTCCATGTCCTTCCTCATTTATTCCTCCTCCTCCCTTCATCTAACGCGCTGCATTCGTGCTGCACTGCTACCACTTCATTTCTTCTTTATGTACTCCCTGTTTCGGGCACAATTATAGGCTGCCATCTTGGACTGATAATGATGCCATTTTCCGTCCGTATGAATATTCGAATTGTGCTATGGAGAACTCGCACGCATCAAAACGCTGGGCCATTACATTCAACGCCGTATCACCATAATTATAGCTAATTACGACACAAAAAACAGATAAATTGCTTCTAAGCCTAAGATGGCAGTGTCTATGCTTTACTGTAACTGTTACATTAATTTTTGTCAATTTGTCCAATATGTCATTTCATGCAGCGGCCGCCGAACTCGTTCTGCTGTTCATAGTGGTACTCTCGGTCTCTGAAGCTGGATGAAGATAACTAAGAAGCCTGGTTTTTACTGGCTACATAAATGTGAAACGAAGCTATAAATCACGATGAAAAAGAAGACAAATCTGTGAAAAGTCAGTACTGGCGCATAAATGGCGCGCCGATTGCGCCGATGAAAACCGTCGGCGGCGGCGGCGGCGGCGGCGGGCGCGCCGATCAGTTCGCGTCGGCGGCGGCGGCGCGCCGATCAGTTCGCGTCGGCGGCGGCGGCGCGCCGACCAGTCGGCGCACACCTCTACCCCTATCTAGAGGTGTGCGCCGAGAAGATTTCGACAGGCAGCGGCGGGGGGGGGGGGGGGGGGGTCGCCCAGAGTCGGCGGCGGCGGCGTTGTCGGCGCACGCCGGTTATTTCATCGGGCGGCGGCGCGGAAACCGAAACTAAAAATTCAAGAGGCTCTTCTGCCACAAGTTACTGAATTTGTTGAAATTCAAGGATTTTCATCCAAATAGCATAAATGACACTACACAGTTGTGTCGACATCACGATGAATGCAAAACGTTTTGTAAAATAGTTTTCATTCCGTTTTCCTAAAAAAAATAACGCGTATTTCAATCTATGTCCATGTTCTACCACAAATGTGCAGCACTTTGCTTGTTTTTTTTTAATTTAGGATGCAGCAGTTTGTTGCTGTTGTTGGCTACATCATACTTCATGAAACCTTCTTTCATTGAACAATTAGCAAGCACTGATGCACGTCACTCAGTTCGCGTTTTTCGAATCGAATCACAAAAAAAGAAGCACCTCTGCTACGAGTTTTCTTATTGCGATTGCATGAAAGCACTTTTTTGAGTATCTGTCATGCCTTGACTGCAACTTTCCTTCGAACGAATCAAAATACCTACTTTTCACAACGTGAGAATGTTTTATGCAGCGGTATAAGATGCGGAAGAAAACAAATCTGCGCATTCAGTCAACTATTCCTCACCGCGGTGTTAAAATGAATGAAGTGGTAGACATGGGCGTGATCGAGGCGGGTGGTGTAAAAAGGGCACTTGACCCCTTGAAGCCGCACTAGCACTTGCTACCCACTCTAGCGACACCAACACGACCCCCTCCCTCAGACGTGATACAAGTTGAAAGAAAGGTTTGCACCCCCCCCCCCCCCCAAGACAAAAATCTGTCGATGGTCATGTGTGCAGATGAGAGCAAATGCAATATTTGCTCAGATACAAAGTCCATACTGGTCACGAGCTGGACGCCCGTTGACCACGCCTGCAGAGAACGTTGACTCCCCGACCACTTTGTGCTTGGTCAGGGGAGAGACACCCCTTGCAAGTAGGTCCTATTATAATTTCTCTTAAAAAACGTCACAAATAAGAATGCTCGATAAGTAAGTATAAAACATTCATCTTTTTAATGCTTTTTTTGAAGCGTGTACACGTGCTCAGGGGTGTCCTCTAGCTGTCTCCCTTATTATTCATAATGTACCTACAAGGATTACAGGCCAAATTAGAGGGAAGTGGACTGGGCTTCAACCCCTCTTTTGTCAAACAAGGAAAACTCATTGAACAGGCACTACCAGCATTGCTATACGCAGATGATATAGTGCTAATGGCCGACAACAAGGAATATTTGCAGAGATTGATGGACATCTGCGGTAATGAGGGAGATAGGTTAAATTTCAGATTCAGTAAGGAAAAATCAGCAGTCATGATTTTCAATGACAACGAAGGTAGTGAGCTTAGAATACAGGAGGTCACGCTAGAGATAACAGATAAATACAAA